>PVJH01017505.1:0-47641 GCA_004026705.1 Nesogale talazaci | reverse complement strand
CCCCCCCCCCCCCCACGCTCCATAGTCCTCACACCTGCCACATTCTCTGTTATTTCTCATTTTTGACTCAGGCCACTAGAGGTGGTCACCCTTGCCAGATTTCTTTAGAGAAATGACAACTTGAGATGCGACCATCTGCCACAGTTACCTGAATTGCCTGTACTTCTGGGGTTCCCGGGTCCCCAAAGAAGTAACTCCTTGACTTGATTTCTGACAGGTACCTGCAGAGACCAGGAGGACAGGGAGCAGCCTGTCGGGTCGAGGGGGCTCTGGGAAAGGCCTCGCCATCTCCTCCTCCACGTAGGAGGGCAGTGTGCCGCGTGCAGGCAGAGTGCGCCGCAGTAAATGCTTATTTACCTCCCGCCTGGAATTGCCAATCGGAAGCTATCAATAGCTGCGTTTGCTTTTCCAAATCTCCTCAGGGAGCCAAAGTTTATCTCACACCAGGAGAATCCTTTCCTCATGGAGATTTTAAGGCAGAACTTTCCTTGGATGGAATATCAGCTCCATGTTAGATTCCAAGTTTTGGTTTTTGGAAAACACAACGACAACAGATGGAGGGGAAATTCACGCAGCAAAGTTCACCTCTTCCCACCATTTCCTGGACTCTGGTTAAAGCCCCATGCTTCTCTGGATTTCTAAAACCACTTCCTCTCTCTGAAGTGCAGCGTCCTGCCCAGGAAGCAAGAGTCCCCTCTCCTTTCTTTAGATGGATCGGCCCTGGGCAATGACCAGTCTGTGCTGTCTTTCAGGGTTTGTCATTTTTTTCTGGATTCTTTCTCTACAACAGACCCCTACAAGGTGGGACTTCCTGAACCTGGATGTCTCCACTTGGCACAGTGCTGCCCAGCTCCATCATCCTTGTGTCCTGTTTCCCCACTTCATTCCTCTTCCTGGAGGAAGGGCTTTCTGATGGGACGGGAGGCTGCTTTCCCTCCTGGCTATTGTGAAGGATGCTGCCCTGATGCATCCACGAGTGGATCTTGCAGGGGGAGAATTTCAGATCTTAAGGCCGGAATGAGCTTACACGCTGGGCTGGTCTTTCCACTCCTGTGAATAAGGGCAGTCTCAGGAACCCAGAGGGGTCACTGTGGGTCAGCAATGACTCCTTAGCAGTGAATTTGGTTTTTTGGCTATTCACCGAAAAGCTGGCCGTTTGAACCCACCGCCAGTTCCACGGAAGAACAGGCTGGCAAATTGCGTTCCCTAAAGATGACAGCCTAGAAAGTTCTGCCAAAACAGTTAGACTCAGTAACCTGTGCAGCAGCCTGGAGCCCTCAGAGATGCCTCCTTGTAAACCAAACCCAAACTGTGCCCTCTCTGCGGAAGGAGTCCAGGAGCTGCCAGGTAATGGACCAGCTATGGGAAATACGTGGCTTTTCTGTCCCAGGCGATGTGTTCTGCGAGTGAGTCTCGTTGCAATGGTGATTTGTGCCAAATCTTTAGAGCTGTGAAATTGAGCAGGGATGTAAAAAAAGAAAATAAAAATCGACAACTCTGGCTATGATTAGGATGAACGTGGCTCCTGTCCCATGCTGAGACCTCAGTTTGGGGCTGATGATGAAGTGGGACTGGCCTGGAGGATGCTGGGGACAGCTAGCTACTTAGCATGCACAAGGAGGAGACCAGCCGGCCAAATTACAGTGCTGCAGGGAGGCGGCCGGCCCACTGGGGCTTGAGCCGGATGGAAGCTTGGTTTCCCCTGCAGATTCTACACGTATTTATTTACCATGTGCTGTGCATTCTGCAAGGTGCTGGGATGGACACGGTTTCTTGTAATATTCACCACAAGCTCGTGAACTAGATTCAGATCAACGTGCCCTCACACACACATAATCTAGGAACCCAAGAATGAATGAAAAGGATATTTTGGTGTTGTTTTTTTTTAAGTGTAGCACTGCATTTATTTGGCTGCCAAATCGGACCCAACCTGGTGTGGAGCTATTTATAGTCATTATTTATCTGACAGTGTAGGAATTTTCCTATGCTTTATTGTAGAAATATTTATGTGTTGAAACACAGAAGGTTGCCCCAGATTTCACTGAGGATACTCTCTCTGCCACATTACTTTTTGGAAAACCCTACACATTCTGAATTTGGAAATGCATTCCATCCTGAGAGTTTTAGGTCAGGGAGGTGGACCTTCCCTCCATTGTGACCCTTAAGTTCACGTGGGCTCATAGCAATCATGGACTGCCAAGTAGAACTACCCCCTAGGCTTTCCGAGGCTGCACTCGTGGTCAGAGCAGACCCCAGCTTCCTCCTGCAGAGTGCTTGGCAGGTTTGAACTGCCCTTCTTGAGACTAGCAGTTGAGGATTTAATCGCTACCATGACAGATCCTCGGACATGAACTATAATCTGTTCTTTAAAGCCTCTCAGAGGTTAAGGGAACCGTCAGCTTATACAAGGGCTGCTGGGTCCAAACAAGTGCAGACATACAAAGGGCTTTGAATCATGAGGGGGAAACCCACTCGCCACCATTGAGTTGATGTTGACTCCTAGCGATCCACTACTGCAGACCTTGCAGTTAGCAGCCCAACGTATAACTACTATGCCACCAGGGCTCCTTTCTGTTAGTGGAAGAGATGCCTGTTTAGCAGAGGCCCTGCACTCAAGTGGTCCCCATCAAGAGGCTGATGCGGCAGATAGAATGCTTGTTTGGAGATTGGACTCTGGGTTGTGGTGGGTTTGGAAGCACACTAAGGGGATACCTCTCATGAAAGGAGAGTTCAGGCATCTTAAAGAGGTGTTAGTAGCCTCACTAAGTAGTCTTGGGTTGAGAAGCCTAGACTGGAAGTGCCAGGTAGTGGTTGTTCCAAGGCAGATTTGTCACCCTCCATGAAGAAGACATGAGTTTGACTCCCGAGGAAGCACCTCAGTGCAGCTCCCTTCACCTGTCACTGTGAGCCTGTGTGTTGCTATGATACAGCTGAACAGCTGTCACTGGAGCCAGCCATTCAGTTAGTAGCTGAATGCCTAACAAAGTGCCACCAGGGCTCCCTTGTCCACCAGAAGAATTCAGGGACATTATTCCTCCTCCTTATGCATGAAATATTTGCAACAGTGTCTGGCCATGCAAAACACAGAGACTCTTCAGAAGCATTTGCTGCTATTATTTCTCTTTCAGAAAAACAAGTCCTTTCTGAATTCTTACTGTCCTGGAAACTTACCACAAAGAGGTAGGATTTCATCTTCCTGGCCCAAAGTGCCTTGGCTTGTGACTTGTGCTCGAAAAGTTGTGCTTTACAAGATTCCAGTTAGTTCCGGATTTTTTCCCCTTGAGAGCTAGCCCCCAGGAAAGGTGCTTTCTGTTATGAACACAGCCCAATACAGCTGAGCTTCAGAGTGATCCTGACTTGGCATTTCTGCCTGCGATGGGGAAGGCTGATGCTAGCGGATCACAACTGTCTGGCATACAGGCATTATCCCAAATATTAGGTTCAGGTCCTGAAGCGCTCACATCTGACTAATAGCCATGCCAAGTGGAACAGGAAAGAGAATGCATGATTTATTAGGAAGTAGCTAACAGAACATCTACAGTCTCAAAGACTGTTTGTCAGATGATTGACTCAGACCAGTTTCCAAGTAGAATGTATCACAATTTTCTCTAACCATATTAATCACCTATTATACACAAATGGGCTATGATTCTTAAAGTACATGGTGGGCCACAAAAAGCCATCTAGTACAGTGAGTCCATAAAGCACTTTGCGGTCACAAAAGTGTCCTTTAGTCCATTATCTTGATATCTACTTTCCAGATACCACTTGTTATCAATATTATGTGGTGTCCAAGAGAGCCAGATAAGTTAATTCGACCCCAGGTAAGATCCATAGGGTAGTTAGCCTCTGAAACTCTTGTTTGAACTCTTGGGAAACAGTGAAAGCATACAATGGTGAGTATATGAACTTCTGGAAGGATAAGAAGAGATAGATGCTGAGCAATAGTCAACAAAGGCAGCTGCAGGAGACTTCAGGTGGCGGGTGAGGAAGTAGAGGAGGAGGATTGAACCTTGACTTCTTGCCAAAGAGGCAGAAGCCGTCAACAGAACAGGGAGCATCCATTAAAGGCTTATCATCAAGTCACTGGTATGATTAATTTTTGTGTTCTGTCCCTCCTGGCCCAGGGCTCCTGGCTGTGCCACTCTTGTTCTTCCACGTTCATCACAAGACCACCAAGAGCCCATCAAGACCAGGGGTAGCCCTTTTGCTCCAGGGATGTCCAGTGTGTTTCACGGACCCCAGGGAAGAAATCTCCACTTCTGGTTCCAGCTATGCAAAGTCCAGTCCCAGCATGGTAAATTTAAAAGAGGGTGCAGAGTGGGACAAGGGTTCCTCGTCGAGGGTAGGCTATTGGCGGACTCTTTATTATGGCTTCTTTTCCTCGAAGGCTTACAGAAAGGCCCACTGATCCCAAGCTGGTGCCCAGATTGGGAAACACACTCAGACCTCACTTCCAAAGACCAGGTCACAGCAAAACTGACATGTGAAAATGGAGATGAGCACATCAGACCACTTTATAGATTACATTGTACAGCACCCCTTTATTAACTCTCCTTCTCTCTCTGTTTTTCTAACTGAAAAATCGAAGTAATATGATGGTAGAACTTGTGGAATAGAATAGTTGAAAGCTGTCAGAGAAGGAAAACTCAAATATTTTCCAATTAAATAAGTAAAAGAAGCTCTACAGACTAATTAGTCATGAGCAAAAATTAGGAGGGACTGAGGAACTAGGCATGGGGTCTTGGAACCCTAGTCTTGGAGGCTTTATCTATGTCCCTTGGCATGGTGGTCTATGCCACAAAGATAGTGGTCTGCATCCTACTTTGGTAAATAGTGAGCAACTGGGGTCTTAAAAGTTGGTGAGTGACCATCTTAGATGCCTCTCCATGTCTGCAGCATGGAAAAGTGAAGAAAACCAAAGATTCAGGAAGGAATTAATACAAACACAAACTGGGAACCCAAGAACCACAGACTCCATCTGCCTGAAACCAGAACAACTAGATGGTGCCCAGCTACCAAAACCAACTGCTCTGATAGATATCACAATTAGAAGGTTCTGGACATAGTTGGAGGTAAATGCAGAACAAAATTCCAAATCATGGAAAAGTCCAGGCTTCTTGGTCCATTCAATATTGGTGGGAATTCTGAGGATATAGGTCTTTGAAACCTGGACTTGAATCTACCCTGGGGATCACCTTTCAGGCAAACAATAGGCAGACATAGAATGTTCATACCTGGAAGGACAGTAAGCCTCAGAACAATCAACCATGTGAGACCAAAAGGTAAGTATTTGGCCAGGAACACAGTTCCAAAGGTAGGAAAGGCAGAAAATAAAGACAAATAGAAATAGAAAGCCCAGGGAAGAAGGCAGAAGAATGCTGTTGCTGCTGGGATTGCAATTAATGTCACACTAAAAAAAATGTGCTTGAATTGTTGAATGAGAAACAAATTTGCTCTGTAAGATTTCACCCAAACCGCCATACAATGTTTCCAAAAAAACACCCAAACAACAGCAGCAGTCAAAAATAAGAAATACCGTGACATAATACATTGGGCCAGTCTGTGGCAGCCAGTCTCTTTAAAGTTCTAGAAAGCATACTTTGATGATTTAAGTTGTGCCTGATCCAAAACATGATCTTTTCATTTGGCTCATATGTGTGCAAAAACTGGACACTAAAAAACAAAACAAAAACATACAGAAGATTGTTTTTTGGTGTTGGAGAAGAATATAGATACACCATCGATTGTCAGAAGAACAGGTAAGTCAGTCTTAGGAGAAGTACGACCAGCATACTCAGTAGACACAGAGAAGATGCTTCTCTGTCTGTTTTGGATTGAATACATCACCAGGAAAGACGGACTGTTCACTAGAAAAAAAATGTGCTTGTTAAATCAGAAGGTCACAAAGGAGAGAAGACATCTATGAGGTGAACTGACATAATTGCTGCAACAATGGACGCAGACATGCCAGAGATCGTGCACACGGTGCAGGACTGGACAATGCTTTGTTTGGTATGTAGGTCATTGTAAGTTAGAGCCAGCTAGATCAAAACAAACGACAGCGTGATTATTGTGTTTGCCCCTGCTATAGTACTTATGGAGACTGGGATACTAAAGGAGAATTTTAAGACATTGTTGTTATTAAAAGGAGAGCGAGAAATTTATAGTGTCTAGGATGACAAATATTAAGCAGTTGGAGCATTGCTATAAAAAAGCAGGAAAATAATGAGTGCCTGAAATGAGAAATGGAGCCTACACTTTCTAGGACAGATTTTGATTTCCTTCTTCCTTTGAACACAATCTTCCATGGATACCCCCAAACACAGATAAAAGGGGATGTGCTTTGGAATAATTGGACTTCGCCACCTTAACTCCTTTAAGCATCACTGGGATCCCTTGGGCAATTGTTCTTCCAGAGTTCCCTCTTTCTCCCCCTGAGCGCTAAATGACTATGAGTTGGAGTAGGTAACTATGCAGAGGAGCTGTCATTTTAACTTTAGCCTTGGATACAAGGAAGTGGGAAACAATAGGCACGCCAGGCTTTCTGAAGAAAAATGAAACAGGAAGTGGGTAATAAGAAAACTACCACCTGGAAGGAGCTAGGAATTTATATTAGCAAGCAATGAAAGTGGTCTTGATTTGGATGGTGGGATGATGAAGAAGAAGAGGAAGAGGAGGAGAAGGGAGAGGAGGAGGAGGGAGGGAGGAAGAGAGAAAGAAGGAAAAGAAAAGAGAAGAAGAAGAAGCTGACTTTTTGTTATGGGACTTTCAAAATTGCTTACTATCTTTCCAAAAGAACAAACAAATCTGCCTTACAAGATGAACAGCCAAAAATGCTCCTTAGAAGCCAGGATGGCTGGCGAGACTTCATCTCTTATAGTTTGGACATGTCATCAGGAGAGACCCAGTGCCTGGAAAAGGACATCATGCTGAATAAAGCGGAGGGCCAGCAAGGAAGAAGAAGATCCTGCACAAGATCAAAAGACACCCGTGCTGCAGCGCTGGGCTCAAACATAGTAACTGTGCAGAGGGCACAGGACTCGGCAGTGTTTCATTCTGTTGTACACGGGACACTATGATGGGAAACTTCTGGAGGATGCCTAACAACGACAACACTCACGATCTGCATCCTGCATTCCACTTTTGTAGTTTCTGTGCAGTGATAGCCACGCGAGAGTTTTCAGGAAAAACTCAAATGGGGGAAAACAAAGTGATAAAACCAAACCCCGTCAAGGGTGGAAAACTTGTGAGACTGAGATAAAACAGGCTGTTTCAGTAAGTTCTGCCTCTCCTGGCAGAATCGTGTTTAACAGTAATATGTTTTACAAGGCTTATCATAAAAATGACAGCCATACCTTTTTGTTTCTCTTTCCCCTCAGGCAACCAGTTTCCCCTGTTTCAGCCATTGCTTTTCCCCATGTGTTTGACACAGTATTGCTAGATAGTATCCATGTTATACAATTCCTTGTTTACTTTGCTTTACATATTACCTATTCACTTCTGGGGGAGGGACTTAACTATTAATTTACTTTAAGTTACCACTACATGCATTCCCATATTTCTGCATAAATCCTTCTAGCTTCCCAATAGGATGGAATTTGGGGGTAATTTCATGATCAGTGTTGATGTCATTTTAACTTTATTAACAATGTACACATGTGGTTCATGTTGTATGATAACACTTTTTTCTCATCTTCTCTGTCATCTACTGATGATTTTTGTTGTTTTATCTGAGCTCATTGTTGCAGCAGCTCTGGCAATCCATTCCCTTGAGGGTCCTCCTCTCTCTCATTGCTCTTTTCTACTCTATGAAACATGATGTACTTTTCCAGAGATGGATGTTTCCTTATAATATGGCTAACCTAGATGAGATGAGGTCTTGCCACTCTCAATTCTAAGGCACATTCTTGAGGTACTTCATTCAAGTACATTCATTGCTTGTTATTCTGGCCTTCTATGGGACTTTCAGTATCCTTTTCCAAACCATAATTCAAATCCATCCATCCTTTTGCAGTCTTCTTTATTCACTGCCTAGCTTTCACATGCTTGGGGAGTGATTGAAAATACCATGGCTTGGGTCAGATGCACATTACCTCTCTAGATGACATCTTTGATTTGTAACATTTTAAGGACATCTTGGGTACCACATTTGCCAAATACATTATCCTTTGATGTCTTAAATGCTGCTTCCATAAGCATTGATTGTCAACCCAAGTAAAATGAAATCTTGATATAGCCAGTATTCTTTGCTTATCATCATATTTCCTATTGGTCCAGTTATGAGGAAATTTCTTTTTCACTTACACTGTTATAACCCATACTGATTATTACAGTCTTTGATCTTCATCAGTAAGTGCAAAGTGCCCCAAGTTCTCCAGCCTTCAATGCACGATATTGTGTCATTTGCATATTGCATTGTTGGTAAGCCTACCTCCAATTCTGATGCTGCATTCCTCTTCGTATAGCCCCATTCCTTGGATTATTTGCTTAAAATTAGATTGAATTAGTATGAGGAAAGGATTCAACCCTGACATACACTTTGATATCAAGGACCATATATACTCAAGTGTAAGCCAATCAAAATGCCAGCTGAGATACCTAATTTTACCACAAAACTGCATTTCAAATGTGCTGCAAAACTCGACTTGTACACGAGTATATATGACTATTTCCCTTTGTTCTGGTCTGTCTCTTTGCCCAAGTACAAGTTCCTTAATAACCCAATGACATTTTCTGGAAATACCATTCTTTGAAATGTTATCCATAGTTTTTCATGATCCACAGTGTCAAATGCTCTTGCATAGTCATTTAAACACAAGCAAACATCTCTCTGATATTCTCTACCTTCAACCAAGATATGGCACTAGCAATGGTATCCCTCATTCTACATCCAGCTTGAACTTCTGGGAACTTTTTATACTTACACTGAAGCAACTTTTTTTTTAGTTAATTTGAGCATTTTTTTACATTTTATATTAATGATACTTCAGTAAATTCTTCACGTTGTTGGGTCACTTTTTTCTTTTTTAAAGAATGATCATAGATATGGACCCTTTCCAATTAGTTGGATAGATAACTTTCAAATTTCATGATCTGCACTAGTGAGTATTTCTAATTCAGCATCCAGTTTTTAGCCCCTCAATTGGCATTCCACAAATTTCCAGAACCCTTTTCGCTAATGCAATCAGTGCATCTTGGATTTTTTTTTAGCACCAAGTTCTTGCACATATCATAATAGTATGTCTGCATATTGAAATGTATTGTTCATCTTTTTTATTTTACCATTTCATCCAGGTGCTTTAGTGGCTCTATATTTGTGATAGGTAGGTTTGCTGTGCCAACATGGCCAATGAGAATAGGTAGGTTTGCTGTGACAACATGGCCAAGGAACACCTGTGGGATTAATTGAAGGGCGAAGAGATAAATGGCTTGGCGAGCCTTGCCTTTCTCTCTCTTGCTCTTGGATCTTCGGACCAGTGTGCAGCGGCCAACTTGCTTGTTCTGTGCCTTGATCTGCAAGTTACACTATTCATGGGATACCTAATCTGTGGACTGTTTAACTCTAAATTGAGGTTCCTTCAAGCCCTGCATCGCTGCACTATTGGAATATACTTCTCTTGAGCTGGGGACATTCAAACCCTATCATCTGGCTTACTGTTTGCTGCCTGTAGCCGGATAGCCTGAATTGCTCTACAGAGGATTACCCAGCGGCCTTCAAGACTCCAAGGATTTTCAGTGTATTAGCTGTCTCACGCAAGTGAGTTGCACCAATCCATTCATACTTCTTTATAGTTTAGTTTACTGTTTATCTCTTATATTAGCTATCTTTCTATCTATATATCTATATATATAATTATTAGTGTCCTGGTATGTTTCTCTAGAGAACCCTATCTAACACAATGTTTGAGTGTCTCCTCTGACTTACACTTTTGCCTTTTCTTTCTTTCATGCCTTATTAAAGTTTTATTTTTGCTTTTTCATGTATGCTATTCTTGATTTCATCCCACAACTTCTCTGGTGTTATGTCATGAATTTAGTGTATCTAACTTGTTCTTGAGATGGTTTCCAAATTCAGGTGGGATATACTCCAGGCCACGTTTTAGTTCTCCTGGCCTGGTTTTGTTGTCCATCAGCTTCAACCTATGCTTACATATGAACAAGAGGTGGTCTATTATATGATTCAGCAATTCTCAATCTATAAATTGCAACCCCTTTAGGAGTCAAATGACCCTTTGACAGGAATCACTCAATTCATAACAGTAGCACAATTACAGTTGTGAAGTAACAACAAAAGTAATTTTATGAATGGGGGTGTCACCATAACATGAGGAACAATATTACAAGGTGGTGGCATGAGGAAGATTGAGAATCACTGTATATAGTCAGTTCCTGCATTTTTCATTGGTTATGTTAACTACCTTTATCATCTCTTTCCACAGATAAAGTCAATTTGATAGCTTGTAGTCCAGCTAGTGAGATTCATGTATATACCACTGTTTATGTTGCAAAAAGGCATTTACAAGAAAGAAGTTGTTGGCCCTGCAAAATTCTACCATGTGATCTTCAGTTTCATTTCTATCACAAAGACCATAATTTCTAGCTTCTGACCTTTCTTTGATTTTAATTTTTATGTTTCAATAACTAGGAACTTCCAATGCATTTTGACTGAATGTTTAATTGAGTAAGATTGGAAAAGTTAGTAGATTTCTTCAATTTCTTCATCATTGACATTAATGATATATCTGTAAATATGAGTAAGATTTGTATGAACTGAATTTTCTTGGAAACTTATAGGTATTATCCTATTGCAGACAGCATTGAATTTCCAGGTAGATCTTGCAAACATTCTTTCTGGCAATTAATGTGATACCATTTCTCTTGAGTTTCAATAAATGTGAAACCATTTCTCTTGAGTTTGTCATTCCTAGCATAGTAAACCATATGATTGCCTGACTCAAAATAATTTTGTTGTTTATGCATTCTGTTTTTTGTGACTTTATAAATTTTCTAGCTTTGTATTTTGTACATTATATGTTCCGATCATTAATGGGTATTTTCCATGTTGAGTTGTGCTCCATCAACAGATAAAGGGCTTAAAAGTATTGTTCCACCTATTACATGAAGATCAACTCCACTTTGAGGAGGTAATTCTTCCTCTGTTATATTGTCATTGGCTTTCAACGTGTGGGGCTCATCTTTCTATATTACACCAGGTCACGTTCAGTTACTGTTTCTGAAGACTTCAGTGTATAATCCTTCAAAGTAGTTCACATCTATTTTCTTCCTAATTTGTTTTCATCTGGAATCCCTGTTTAAATGTGTCTTTCAATAGTGACTTGCTGGTATTTTAAATATTGGTGGTATGGTTTGCAGGTCCACTGTAATGTGACCACCATCACAGTACAACAAACTGAGAGATGAGTGGTGGTTATGAATATAGCAGCTATCAATATTAGCATGTAGGTTTTTATATGACCATGTTTTCTTCTTGTGGAAACTAGCTAGGAGTGGGATTGCTGGGTTGTACAATAAATGTCTATATTTAACTCTATTAAAAGTTTCCAAACTGTTATCTAAAATAGCTCCCAGTTTTCATTGTTAAGAACAATGTATAAAGCCTGGGTCATACTGCAGTTAGTACTATCAAGCTTTTTTTTTTCAATGATTTTATTGGGGGCTCTTACAGGTCTTACAACATTCCATTGATCATTTATAGCTAGCATATTTGTGCACATGTTGCTGTATTCATTTCCAAATACCTTCTACTTGTGTCCTTGGTATAAGCTATCTTTCCCCCTCCTTTTTAAAAAAAAATAAATCATTTTATTGGGAGCTCATACAACTCCCATCACAATCAATACATATGTCAATTGTATGCAGGCCACATTTGCATACTTGTTGCTATCATCACTCTCAAAACATCCTCCCTCCACTTAGGCCTCCAGTACTAGCTCCCCATATTTCCCCTCCCACCCCCCTCCCGTTCCTCCATGAACCTTTAATGATTTACAAACTGCTATTACTTTTTCATATCGTACACTTTCTGATGTGTCCCTCCACTTACTTCCCTGTTGTCTGTACCCCAGAGACAAGGTTATATGTACATCCCTGAAATTGATTCCTCCTTTCTATTGCACCATCCCTCCACCCTTCCAGTTTCACCACTCCCATCACTGGTCCTGAAGGGATCATCTGCCCAGAATTCCTCATGTTTCCAGCTCCAGTGTACATCTCCTTATCTAGCTGGATTTGTCATGTAGAATTGGGATCATGATAATGGGTGGGAGGAAACATTTGAGTGAGAACTAGAGGAAAGTTACATATTTCATTGTTACCACACTGTACCTTCACTGGCTCATCTCCTCCCTGCAACCCCTCAGTAAGGGAAGGTCGCTTCACTTATTGATGGGATGTGAGTCCCCAATCTGTACTCCCCCCTCATTTATAATTTATTAAGCTTTTAAAAGCAATTTAAACTTCAGCTTTTCTGATCGGTAAGTAGGAGGTATATAGGTATGTAGTGGTATCTCCTTAGGTGTTAGTGGGTAATTTTTTAATGGATGATAATATTGAACAGCTTTTCATGTGTTCATTTTTCATTGTCATACATTTTGTAATGCAGTTCAAATGTTTTGCCTATTAAAAATAGATGCTTATTTATTACAATTGAAATTTGTAAGTACTTTATATTTTCTGAACATAAGACTTTTGTCAGCTGTGTGATTTTCACATATTTTTTTTAGTATCTGACTTGCCCTTTCTCTCTCTTACCAATGTCCTTCACAGAAAAAAAATTTGTTTCCATGATGTTCACCATAATATCTTTTTTCTCTTTGGATGATGTCTTGGTCTTCTGTCTAAAATTATTTGTCTAGCACAAGGACACAAATATTTCCTCTTGTTATATGTTCCATTTTGAGTTAATATTTTTATGGTACAAATGCTTCTTCCTTCCTTCCTTCCTTTGTGCGTGGGTGTCCAGGTGTCCCAGGACTATGTACTAAATGTACTGTGCTTTATCCATTAAATTATCCACCCTTTTACTCCTGAAGAACTTGGACTATATCTCTTTATGGTCTTTTGACTTCCATTCTATCAAAGTCGATCTGATTCCTGATCTTTCATATGTGGCATATTTATTTTCTCTCTATGTAAACAGAACTTTTACTGATTTTTTTATGCTTTGAGATGTCATAATGCCTTGTTTTATATTATTAAACATTAATAACTCTGGACTGTTTGGATATCACATTAATCTGCAACCTCATTACCATTATCTCTGGGAATTTAAAAAACTATCATTTATTTGATTAATGTGTTAATCTGGGTAAACTAGAGGAAAAGATCCACAGAAACTCATATGTACAGGAGAGAGTTTTATATAAAGGATAAGTGTACATTAAGAAATCATCCCAACCCAGGGTTGCCCAAACCCATAAGTCCAACATTAGCCAATATGTCCAACACAGACCTATAAAGTCCTCCTTAATCTCACAAAACACACGCAATGACACCCACTGCAGGAGGAAAGCTGAATCAGTGAGTGCGTAAGCATCTCAGTGCTGGCAGGGGTCTCCATGTGCCTGCTCCAGCACCCAGGGCTGCATCAGGGGAGGTCCATATGGCTTCTCCTGGGAGGTGTTTCACAAGAAGTGAGCCTTGCCAGCTGAAGCAAGGAACTGGCTAAGGCAGCTGCACCCTGATCTAACCATCAGAAAACAAGTGATCCGGCAACTAGAAAGGCTAGGCTCACCAAGCCATACATCGCTCCTGCCTTCAGTTAATCCCACATTTGTTTATCGGTCAGGTTGACACAATAAGCCTTAACTATCTCAATAGTCTACTCTTACCTTTTGCTTTCCTACTTTTGAAAATTCCGATTAACTGACCTTTGAACTTGCCAAACCAATCCTATGAGTTTCTTACCCCTAAAAAAAAAAAATTTTTTTTGTTCTCTTTTCTGGAAAATTTACTTAACTTTATCCCTGAAGCTGTCATTTCTAATTTCTGTTTCTATTTCCATCTTTGAATATCTGAGAAATCTTTATTGGTGTTTGGAATACTCTCTCTTTTTTTTTTCATGGTGTCTGTTTCAGATAAAGTAGCTTCTCTTGTGCATTCTTTTCCCTTTTTACATGGTTTTTAATTTCTCTGTGAACTTCTTTATTGTTCTTCTGTTTATTTTAGTCCCCCTTTTTCATATTCAACATTACATTCCTCAAATGCTGGTGATCATTGGTTTTCCATACTTAAAATGTGTATGTATGTGTAGGTATGTTCGTGTGTCTGCCCATTCACACTTCTGTGTTCTAGGTGGGGTTGTTTGCCAATTGAGTTTCAGAGTTAAGTCAGGGTGGGTGGTCCTTTCGGTTTCACTGGAATCCTGGGTGCCTTATCACTCTCAACAGATCCTGAATCCTACAAGTTAGATGCTTTTGGCAGAAACCGTTTTCATTGACTAAATCTCATATAGGGCTTGAGAAGGGACTATTAACTGGCTGCATGGTGAACAGGATCTTGGGATTTTTTTTTGTTTTTTGGGCATCACTGCCCTCTGGTGGTGGGAGTAGGAGGTCCAGCCTTTGCTCCTGTGGAGCCGCTGCTGGAATTGAACCTCCATCCCAGTGGACTGCCGTCCCGTGCACAACCACTGTGCCACCAGGGCTCAGCCTAATCTTAGGATTTTTATATTTCTAATTTTTTCAAGTAACCTCCCTGTTTTCAGTCCTATCTATCTGTGCTCCCAGTTTCTGAATCTTGACCCAAGCGAAGTGTTTCCAGTCTTCTCATGTGCATGTCAAAGTCAGACAATGAAAAAGCAAAACCAAAGAAGAGTTGATGTATTTGAATTATGGTGTGGCCGAGAATATTGAAGGGACTTTGAACTGCCAGAAGAACAAACAAATCTATTTTAGATGAAGTAAAATCAGAATGTGCCTTAGAAACAAGGATGAAAAGACTGGGTCTCCCATGCTTTGCACATTTAGAAGAAGAGACCAGTCCTTGGAAAAGGATCTCATCTTCATAGATTCACGGGTCAGCAATATAGAAGAAGACCATGTAGGAAAGGAGTTGACATGGCAACTGCAATAATGGGTGACAACATAACGGCAGCTGTGAGAATGTTCCAAGGCCAGCAAGTGTTTCATTTCTGTTGCGCTTAGGGTCACTGTCCACCACTTATCTGTAAGTTTGTGGTGCTACGGTGGCTTGTGTATTGCTGTGATACTGAAGCTATGTCACTGCCAACTCAAATACCAGCAGGGTCACTCAAAGTGAACAGGTTTCATCAGAGCTTCCAGACTATAAAGAAGGAAGGGGATGTTCACTTCAGAGGAACTGGCCTCTGAAAATCCTATGGATAGCATTGAAACCTTGTCATTTACTGAAAATATCATGCACAGAAGCAGAATCTTGTCAGCAATGGTGTTGGAATGTGAGCACTTCAGAGTAGAGACACTCAAAATGTGACTGAGGAATGGTTGCCTTCCCAAAGTCGAGTCAACCATCGTGGTGAAGAGGAAGCACAGCCTTTGAGAGGAAAGCCTTTGGGAACTATCATTTGCTTTTAGGCCATGACTCAAAATGAGAAGTTGTTTGCCACAAATATCAATTAATAATTGTAACTTGGAATTGGGGTAAGTGTGGATTTAGGAAAATTGGAAGTGGTTCAGAATGAAATGGTACACAAAGATCAGTGCTCTGGCGATTAGTGAACTGCGATGGACTGACATTGGCCGTTTTGAATGAGAAAATCAGGAATTTGGCTTATTATGTCAGGAATAACAAAGAGGAATGGCACTGCATTCATCATCCAAAAGAACATTTCAGGAACTATCTTGAAGTACAGTGCTGTCTTTGATAGAATGATGTCTATCTGAATTCAAGAAAATTCAATCAATGCAACTATTATTCATATTAGGCACCCACCACAAAAGCTAATGATGAAGAAATTGAAGAGCTCTATCAATGTCTTCAGTCTAAAATTGATCAAACAGGCAATCAAAATGCATTGATAATTATTAGCAGTTGATAATTATTATTCAATTTTCAAAAAAGATTGAAACAAAGAAGAAGGAGTAGTAGTTGTAAGCCATGTTCTTGTTGATGGAAATTTATTTGGAGATTGCATGATAGAATTTTGCAAGGTCAATGACTTGTTCATAGGAAATATATTTTTTCAACAATACAAAAGACAAATATACACATGGATTTCTCAGATGGAAAACACAGAAATCAAATTGACTACAATTGTGGGAAGAGACATTGGAAAAAGCTCAATATCAGCTGCTAAAACCAGGGGTTAACTCTGGAAAAGTCCATGCATTGCTTATATGTAAGTTCAGGTTGAAGTTGAAGAAAATTAAAACAAATCTACCAGTGCCAAAATACAACCTGAGACTATCCCATCTGCATTTCAAGAACATCTCAAGTACAAATTTGACATATTAAACACAAGTGACAGAGAAAGATGAGCTGTGGTATGATAAGAACATCACACATGGGGACTTTGGGCCACTACTTAAATCTTACCTCAGTATAAAAGCAGTTTGCTCAAATAATGTGGCACTGTCTTATACTCATCTTGAGACAAGATTGATGCAGACAAAATGGGTGCATAAGCAAATATGGTGAAGAAAGTGGATGGTGTCTGACTATTAAAAGATAAAGCATCTGCGGTCTTAAAAGCTTGAAGTGGAAGAAGCCACCCTCTAGTAGGGAAGCAACAAAGCCATCATGGAAAAACACACCAGCCTGTGTGATCATGAGGTGTCATTAACAATAAGTAAAAAACAAGCAATAAAATTGATGTGAAGGATAATAAACAAAGTGGAGACCTGAAACCCACATGTAAGAGAATTAGTCCTTCACAGAAGGATCACACAGAAGGGTTGATAAATCTAGGGAGTGGTATAACACTGATGAAACTAATAAATATCCTCCAGTTCTTTAATATTTCCCCCTTAATAGTATGGTCTTTGTTTCATTTCATTAATCTTGTGGTACCTGTGTATGTTCCTTCATATAATTAAAGATCATTTGATGCATGAAATACAAGATATATAAGTCAGAAATAGAAATGGAAGTAATGATTCCCTGAGGGTAATGGACAAGGGGGGGGGGAGAAGATGAGAGAACAGATAGCAATGATGACTTTATAACCCACTTGAGGGGAGTGAATAATAACTGTAGGTAAGTGGATACATTGGAAGGTATAAGATATAGCAAATAAAATACATAATATAATAATACAGATTACTGGGGGGGGGTGGGTAGGAGAAATAGGCATAAAGGGAAGCTGATATCAAAAAGTTCAAGAAGAAAGAAAATGCTTTGAAACTGTTGGTGGCAGCAATTGTAAAATTATGATTGATCTTATAGAACTATGGATTGTTATAATATCTGTAAGAGCTCCCAATAAAATTATTAATAATAAAAAAGAACATAACACACATTTTAATGGTCATTAAAATACAAGAAATAAAGAAATGATCAAAAATGAATGTCAGAAGAGACTCTAAAACTTGCCCTATATCTTAGAGTATCTAAGACAAGTTGAAGAAATGATGAAGTCAAAGAGCTGAACAGAAAATTTAAAAGAGCAGCTTGAGAAGACAATGCAAAATATTATAATGTAACAGACAATGACATAGAGTTAGAAGAGTGCAAAGGAAGAAGATTCTCAGTATATCTTAAACTGAAAGAACTCAAGAAAATAATCCAAACTTCAAGTTGCAATATTAAAAGTTTCTATGGGTAAAATATCGCAAGATGATGGAAACATCAAAAGAAGATGGAAGAAATACATAGAATCATTCTACCAAAAAGAAATAGTCAACACTCAGTCATTTCAAGAGGTATCATGTGAGCAAAAACCAATGTATTGAAAGAAATTGAAGCTGCACTGAAACATTTGAAAAAAAAAAAAAAGGCTCCAGAAATTGATGGAACATCGATTGAAAATGTTACAATGAGCTAATAAAGCACTTATTCATTTATGGTGACTAATTTGGAAGACAGGTACTTAGTTACCTAACTGGAAGAGGTTCATATTTGTACCCATTCCAGTGAAGGGGGACCCAACAGAATGTGAAATTTTTTGGTGGGAAGGGCATCACTGCTTTCTGGTGGTGGGAGTAGGAGGCCTAGCCCCACTGCTGGAATTTAACCTCCATCCCAGTGGGCCGCAGTCCCGTGCACCAACTACTACGCCACTGAGGCTCAGCCCTAGAATGTGAAATTTATGGAACACTTTAATATCACATTCAAGTTAAATTTTGCTGAAGATAATCTAACAATGGTTGTAGCAGGAGATTGACAGGGAGTTTCTAGAGATGCAGGCTGAATTCAGTAGAAGACATGGAACAAGGGATATCTTAACTAAAAGCAGAGAATACCAGAAATATGTTAATATTTGTTTCATTGACTCTACAAAGACATTTGGCTGTATGGTTCTTTTAAAAAGCTATGAATAATTTTGAAGAATGGGAATTTTGGCATGCTTAATTATGCCTTTGTGGAACCTGTACTTGGACCAGGAAGCAGTCATTCAAACAGAAGAAGGGAGTACTGCATAGTCTACAATCAGGAAAGGCGTGTATCAGTGTTGTATCCTTTTACCACAATTATTCAACCTGCTTTCTGAGTAAATAATCAGAAAGCTTGGATTCTACGAAGAATTGGATATCAGGATTGGATGAAGGATCATTAACAACCTTGTTTGCATAAAGCAAGGAGGATTTGAAGCAAGTGCTGATGAAAACCAAGGATTGGAACCTTCAGTATGGACAACTTAATGTAAAGACAGTCAAAGTCCTCACAACAGTACCAATAGAACCAATAGTACCAGTTGATCAGTAACATCCTGAGGAACAGGACAAAGATTGACATGGTCAAGGCTTTCTTCTTGCTTATATCCACAAGCAGTGCTCATGGAAGAGCAGTCAAAGGATCAAAGGGAGCACTGCAGTAGGTTAATCTCTATCACCAGATCACTTTCAAGTGTTGACAAAAACAGGATGCTCCTTTGAGGACTAAGGTATGCATGACCCAAGCCAGGGCATTTTCAGTTGCTTCATATACTTGTTGGACATTGAATCAAGAAGACAGAAGAAAAATCAATACATTTGAACTGTGGTATTGGCGAATAATATTAAAAGTACTATGGATGGCCAAAAAGAACAAACAGATTTATCTTGAAGAAGCATAACAAGAATGGTCCCTAGAGACAGGGGAGTTGAAACTTTGTCTCCTATACTTTGAAGATGTTATCAGGACAGACCTGTCCCTGGAGAAACACGCCAGACTAGGTGAAGTGGAAAGTCAGGGAAAAAGAGGAACACTCTTTAGGAGATGTATTGACACAGTGGTTACAACAATAGGCTCAAACATAAGAACAATTGTGAGATGAAGGCAGGAACAGGCTGCCTTCTACATGGGATCGATGTGAGTCAGAACAGACGTGAGGGCACCAAAGAACAATGGGGCCCATGATAAGTGGGAACCAACTGGACATCTCAGCACTGGGTTGAACTGGCTAATAGCAATATCTCTACTGGGTGGCTAGCTTGGATTCTGTTTTGTCTGTTCTGCTTGATCAGTGAGCCCGTGTCCAACCAAGGGTCTTCCTCCACAGTGTGGTTCACATTCCCTAGTTGCTGTCAGTTTTTGTCATCTAGGTGTGTGTGCTGGTTTACCTTTCACACTATTGTTGTGGGGAGATATGGATATTAACTTGTGTACTTAATTATGTGTAATGGAGTGTTCATTTAACAACTCCAGTCCTTTTATCTGTAGAGGTTGATGATGTACAAACACACTTCCACACATATATTAGCTAAATATATACATTAAATTTTACAAGATTGGGAGCAAATTTGCTCACACTTGTTCTCTCTCTATATATACATATATATGTGTGTGTGTATGCAAACCATTAGATATGTTTCTCCTTTCTCATTTAGAGTGATATCATTTTCATTTTTCTCTCATAAAATATTATTTGATGATTGAACTTTTATATCTATTAAATTACATCATATTGCTATGTTCTTATTTAATCATGCTGTTACTCTTGGGCATTGAGGTTGCTTTCAGTTTTTCACCACTATATTAGAAACACTATTTTCTATAAACCTTAATTAGGATCTCTGATTATATATTTTGAAAAATTTTCTTTTGGGTAAGAACATACATCTGATTAGATCTGGAAGGCTTCTAGAATCAGATTGTGCATTCCTTTGGGATAGGGGGGTGTTTTAAAGATCTTGATGCATCTTCTCAGATTGCCCGTCAGCAAATCTTTGTTCCAATTTCTAGTCTTTACACCAGGTGGTTATTTACAAAATTTCTGCTAATATTAGAAATGATCCATGTTTTTAAATCTTTGCTAATTTGATATGAGAGAATAACATTGCATCATATTGATTTGAATTGTCTTTATTACTTGTGCAGCTGAGCATATTTCATATCTTTAGTCAGCTGTGAATTATCTGTCTCAACATTATGTATTTTTTGAATGTGTTTATAAGTTCTTTTACACAGTAAGGATATTATTACTCTTCACCTGCTACTGATATTGCAATATATTTTCCCAGTGTCAGTTCTTTTAAAGTTCTTGATGCTTCTGATTAATAATTTAATTTTTATGTTGTCAATTTCAGAAAGCCGCATATCTTATTTTGTTTTTGAGCTTCAAAAGTTATTTTCTTACCCTAAAATAGAATATCCCCCTATATTTTTCCTCGATACTTGATGATTTCACTTTTACATTGATAATTTAATTTTTTTATGGATTTATATATGTCATAATTAATATATTTTGGTTTACTATATGGAATAGCAATGTAAGTGTATAGTTTTCCAATAACCAAACCAAATCACTGCCACTGAGTCAATTCTGTCTCCCTCTGGGATTCAAGACTACAACTCTTTTTTTTAGTCATTTTATTGGGGCCTCATGCAGCTCTTATCACAATACATACATCCACCCATTGTGTTAGGCTCATTTGTACATATGTTGTCATCATCATTCTCAAAACATTTCGATCTGCTTGAGACCTTGGTATCAGTGCCTCATTTTTTCTCTCCCTCCCCACTTTCTCCTTCATGACCATTTGATAATTTATGAATTATTTTTTTTCATGTCTTACACTGGCAGATGTCTCCCTTCACTCACTTTTCTGTTTTCCATCCCCCTGAGGGCATGAGTAGACTAGAGAAACAAACTGTGTTAGTCCTTGTGGACTAGAGAAACAAATTCATAGACATGCACATGTGTATAAGAAAGAGCAACTGTACATTAAGAAAACATCCCAACCCACTGCAGTCCAAGGTCGTAAATCCGATATTAGCCCCTATGTCTCACAGCAATCTGCAAAGTCCACTCCAGACTCATGAAACATGTGCAATGAAGCTAAAATCAGGAAGGTCACAGGCCAGCGGGTGCAAAGTCGGTGGTGGTAGAAGCATCTCAGCTCTGGTGGGCTCTCTGTGGCTTCTCTGGCTTCAAAGATCTGGTTGCATCCATGTGGTTTGTCCGACTCAGGACAGTAGGGTAGTTTCATGTGTCTTCTCCTAAGGGATGGCCCACAGGGAGTGAACCTTGACAGTAAAAAGTCTCCAAGGATGCAAACTAAGGACAGTGTCTCCATCTCCATGAAGGAAGTACCACATTTCCCAGACTTCTCAGGAGGCCATGCCCACACAGAAGTCTCATTGATTATCTCCAGATTGACAGGCTAGACTCCACTCCTACACTCCTAATCCTGAAACGGACACCAGATTAGGTGACTGCAACAGGGTTATATGAAGATCATTGTGATTGGTTCCCCTTTTTTCTCCGACCTGCCCTTTCCCCTCATGGTATCACTACCACTCATTATTGATCCTGAGGGTTTATCTGTCCTGGATTCTGTTGAGAGCTCTTATCTGTACCCATGAACATGCTCTGGTCTAGCTAGATTTGTAAAATAGAAATGGGGTCATGATAGTTGGGGTGAAGGTGGGAAGCATTTAAGAATTGGAGGAAAGTTGTATGTTTCATTGATGCTACACTGCACCCTGACTGGTTCACCTCTTCCTTGTGACCCTTCTGTAAGGGGATATCCAATTGTCTACAGATGGACTTTGGGTCTCTACTCCACGCTCCCCCTCATTCACAGTGATATGATTTTTTTGTTCTGTGTTTTTGATGCCTGGTACTCGATCCCATATATACCTCATGATCACACAGACTGGTGTACTTCTTCCATGTGGGCTTTGTTGCTTCTCAACTAGATGTTCGCTTGTTTATCTTCAAGTCTTTAAGACCCCAGACACTATATCTTTTGATAGTGGGGACCCATCAGCTTTCTTCACCAAATTTCTTATGCACCCGTTTTGTCTTCGGCAATCATTTTGGGAAGGTGAGCATCACAGAATGCCTGGTTATTAGAGCAAAGTGTTCTTGCATTAAGGGAGTACTGTAGTAGAGGCTCAATGTCTGTCTGCTACCTTAATACTTAACATGCAAATATTTGTACATAGATCTATTTGTCTATCTTATATAAGCATATTTACATATGCAAATGCCTTTATTCAGACCACTATAAATGTCCTTTGCATCCTAGTTCTTTCCTATTTCCTTTTATTTTCCTCTTGTCACACTCTCATGTTTGGTCTTCATTCAGGTCTCAGTAATTCCTCTTGGCTACATTGCCCTTGATCAAGCCCTGCCAGGCCTCCTACGCCTTCCTTGCCATCAATTTTAGGTAGTTTGTTTGTTCCCTCGTCCCTGGGTTGATTGATGCCACCCTTCCTCTCCCCTGCCTCCTCCTCTACTGTATTCCCCTGGACCCATTGCTCCTGTTGTTTTCTCCTCTGGATTGTTTATCCCCTTTATCTTTTTTGTTTTTTAATCATTTTGTTAGGGGTTCATATAACTCTTCTCACAATCCATTCATTCATCGATGGTGTCAAGCACATTTGTGCATTTGTTGCCCTCATCATTCTCAAAACATTTGCTTTCTACTCGAGCCCTTGATATCAGCTCCTCATTTTTCTCTTCCATCCACCCTCCCTCCCTCATGAACCCTTGACAATTTATAAATTATTATTATTTTATCATGCTTTACACCATCCCATGTCTCTCTTCACCCACTTTTCTGTTGTCTGTCCCCCAGTGAGAGGAGGTTATATATAGATCCCTGTAATTGGTTCCCCCTTTCTAACCCACCTTCCCTCCACCCTCCCAGTATCATCACTCTTACCACTTGTTCTAAGGGGATCATCTGTCCTAGATTTCCTGCGTTTCCAGTTCCTATCTGTACCAGTGTACATCCTCCTTCTATTCAGATTCGTAAGGTAAAATTGATATCATGATAGTGGGGAGGAGGAAGCATTTAAGATTGAGAGGAAAGTCATAAGTTTCATTGGTGCTATACTACATCCTGACTGGCTCATCTCTTCTTTCTGACCATTCTTTTTGTTTGTTTGTTTGTTTTTTGTTTTTTTATTGTTTAGGGCATCACTGCTCTCCGGTGGTGGGAGTAGGAGGCCCAGCCCCACTGCAGAATTGAACCTCCATCCCAGTGGACTGCAGTCCTGCGCACAACCACTATGCCACTGGGGCTCAGCCCCTTTATGACCATTCTTTAAGGGGATGTTCAATTGTCTACAGATGGGCTTTGGGTCCCCACTCCACACCCACCCTCATTCACAATGCTATGATTTTTTTTTGTTCTTTTATACCTGATCCCACTGAAACCTCATGATCACACCGGCTGGTGTGCTTCTTCCATGTGGACTTTCTTGCTTCTCAGCTACATGGCCGCTTGGTTAACATCAAGCCTTTAAGACACTACATCTTTTGATAGCCAGGCACCATCGCCTTTCTTCACCACATTTGCTTATGGACCCAATTTGTCTTCAGCGATTGTGTTGTATCACACCTATCTTATTTAGATAGATAGGTAGAGACAATAATAAGTCCCCAAACGAGACAGAGCAAAACCAAATAATGCAAGAAAACAAAACAACAATACAGAAAAAAAAACCAACAAGAAGAAAAGAAAAGCCTGTAAATATCTCCAGAGCTATTTGTTGATTTTTAGGAGGGTTTTCCCGTCAAGTGTGATGGGGTGCCAAACCCTGATGCCAAAGTCTATTTTTTGAAACCCTTGGGGAATTCATGACTTTGCTCCATTTACTGCTCTGTTGCATGCCCTTAGCCTTTTGTCCTCATGGACTGCAACTCTTTCTGAAATTGGAAAGCCTCGTCCTACTCCCATGGAGTAGCTGGTGGTTTTGAACTGCCAGTCTTTCAATTAGCAACCCAACAGGCCACTACTGTACCACCAGAGCTGAGAAGACATGTTACTACTTGAACCTTTTCTCACTGATATGAAATCAGCTTTTAAAAATCAAACACATTTAGTTCTTTCTTCTGGATGCCAGCAGTTTGTTTCATTTTTGTTCATACAGTCCTCAATTAATTCCAGGATCATCACTGGGTATAAAATACTTGGTAGGACAGCCCCTTCCCTTTGAAGTTTTACTGAAAAGAACTGTGGCTCCTCTCATATTGTCCCAGTTTATCTTTAGAATTCCTTGGCCTAGTCTCTAAGAAGGAGCCCTGATAGCATTGTTGGGTAAGTGCTGGAGTGTTAAGCTCAAGGTCATCTGTTCAAGCTCACCATCTGCTTATATGGAGAAAGAGGAGTTTGTCTGTTCCTATAAAGACTTATACTGCCTCCGAAACCCCAGGTAAGGTGCTCTGAGTTGGCTGTGACTCTATGGCAGTGGGTTACAGAACACAAAGATTCCTCCTGGGTTTTATCCCAATGGAAACTTCCCTGTAACATTTTGGTGAGACTTTCCACTTGGACTTTATTTACTAAACCTTCAGATTCAGAAGGACTTGGTGTTTCTTCACTGTTTCAAGGATGCTTTTATATTCCTCAGTGAAGTTTTATGTGTGTGTGGCTTTTTTTCTCTTTCCATCTGGCCTTTATACATTACTGTTAAAGTGGATTCCAAGGTATTTGCTAGTATTGTGATTTAATTGGTTTCCTGTTAGAGTTTCCAAGTGGTTATTACTGCTATGTAAGAAAGCTACTGTTGCATTCTTTGTCTTCTCACCACCCATGGAACTGATCTCTTTTATTATGGCAGTGAGTTCTGGAGTTTACACACAGGTTTTTGTCTGTCCACATCTCCTCCACAATCCAAAATGCGGGTATTCCTAAGAAAACTTTCCTTAGCCAAAAAGTTGTAATGCAAAGAGAAGCAGTCATCGTTAATTTAGATAGCGAAAATATTTTGGTGTGCCCAAATCCCCCCAAATAACCTACCCAAATCATACAACACCTAAGTTAACTCTAATGTGCAGTATTCACACTGCAATCTAGTTTCTAGGGACAAAGCATGGCTTTCCTACTCTCCCTGCTCAAGTTGTAAAGGGTGCTGTGAGACAAAGGCTGCCTATTAGACTCTGGACTTTGGCTTCTCAGAAAGAAAATCTTTGGAATTCTTCTGGTTGGGGAAAACAAGTACGAATGTAGGTCTTCCATCAAAGGAAAGTAGCCTCATGCAAAAAGTAGGAGAGAATTGTACACAATCATATCATCAGGCACCTAATGGCTTCTTAGCATTCCTTTCTTCAATCCCTCCCATTTCCTTTATACTTTCCTTTTTTTGCTTCATGGCTTAGAACTTGTCAGCCAACATTAATGATGCTGGTATAACCTTGATGCAGGTGTGGATTTAATGAAGATGACTTCTGTGTTTGATTCTGACATGGGATGTTGTCTTTTCATTTGAGACGGGCATTCTGTTTTTCTAAAGAACCATTGTTCTATGTCTAGGGCACTAACTTTATTTATTTTTTCAAAGCCAGCTAGGTTGAAGAGATTTTACTAAAAGCCTCTTCAGCAACAATAGATTAGAGATTGTTTTTCTAGCTGCCATCCGGCTAAAATGATAACATGGAAATGCATTTCATATTTCCAAACAGTCTTTCCATTCCCGGAATAATGCTGTCCCAGAATAGACCTATACTTTTTTTATCAAATTAATAACTCATTTTACTTCATTTGTGTAGTATTTGTATGCATGTGTGTGTGTGTGTGTGTGTGTACGTGTACATACTTCTAGGTGAGGTTGTTCTGGGTTTGAAGTTAATTAAATTCCCAAAACAAATTTCAAAGTTCTACCAAACAAACTCCAAAAAACGACTGTGGTTCACATATCACATAGCTCAGAGGGATTCTTATTGAAAAGCCACCATATGCTGCTCCACTCCTCTGCGTCCTAGGTCTGCTCTCACAGGCACCAGTTCCTATTTTGGTATCTTCTGGTTGCCATCCCTCCATGTGTAACTCAAAGGCTTCAGCTGTTGTTTTTGACTCATGAACTTAGATGCTGTCTATGGAATTTCCTCTAGGAGAAAAGCAGACTTCCTTTAGCTCCCATGACAGTTCACCTGTACATCTTCCCCTGGCCATCTGCACAGATGCTGACACACTTACACACTCACCCTCCTCCTTGTCCCAGAGCCCTCTAGTATATCTCCCAGGTCCCACGAGGGACCTTTTGTATTCTTGCCTTCTCCCACTTTTCCACCTGCCACCTTGCCAGCCTGGTCTTAACTGGCCAAGGTTAATTTAAAAAATGTTTTCATGTTAAATAGTGTGGCAGTCATGTGCTTATGTTAATTTTATGATTGAAATGTAGGGGTGGAGTCTAGTCTGTTAATTTGGAGATAGCCATTGAGTAGCCAATGAGACCTCTATGTGGGCATGGCTTTCTCCTGAGACTTCTGGGAAATCTCAAGACATTTCCCTCATGAAGATGAGAAGCTATCTTCCTCAGTTGTTGGGAGTTAATTTCAGAGATGATTAATCACAGACGAGATGGCAGTGTCTGAGAAGCTGGAGGAGCCGGTGGAGAGACCACACAGCTTTGCCCTGATTGAGACAGATCTCTGAAGCTGGGGCGGCCACATGGAGACCTCTGCCAGCAATGAGTCGCTTCTGCTGTTGATGGACCCTGAACCCTGGAAGCGAGGAGCCATGTGGAGACCCCTGCCAGCACCAGGATTCTGCACCCACTGACCTGTGACTTCGTGAGTCAGAAGGAGACATTATAGACTGATTTCGGGCATGTGGGTTAATATCAGACTTATGACTTTGTACTGGACTGGATTGGGATGCCTTCTTATGGTCACATTCCTTTTGTATATAAACCCTTTCCTTACATCTACATGCGTGTCTGTGAAATTTGTTCCTCTAGCCTACCCGGACTGACACAATAGTCTTGCCTCTCATGATTCTAAAGGTGGAAAACCCATAAATAGCACTTATTCATGAAACAAACAAAACACCCTGGGTCGTTGCCTCCAGAGTTGATTCTGACTTGTGGCCACTCCATGAGCTTCATTGGGGCCTTTCAATGACTGTACCTTTTTAGAAGAAGTTTGCCAGGACTTTCTTCTGAGGTGCCTCTGGGTGGAGTTGAGCCACCAACCCCTGGATTGGGAACTGCATGTCTGGAGTATTTGCATCACTCTGGTCTAACACAGGGGCCTTCTGATGGGCAGACTCATCTTCATAAGCAGTGCATCAGACTCTTTCAAGAATTCAGGTGAATGACAAGCTCTCTTACCACAAGCTTACAGGTGATAGAATTTATGTGTCTCCCACCCCTTGATGTAACCTGGGGCTATAGGCCATGGCATTTTTTTTTATGTATAAAATGAAAGGAAATGGTGATGTGTTGCCAAGAATTCCTTTGCCTGTTACTGTTTTATGGTTCCTATGCATTAAGTGACTCAATTAATTACCACGGACAATGACTGTTTATTCATTTGTAACTACTTTTATTCAAACTTACCCTTCCTGTGAAACTGGGGAGTCTGCTATGAAACTGATACCTAGTATCTAATTTAGTACTAGAAAACAAGACCATTAGCAAAGAAACAGGAATGAAATTCATTACTGTATCAAAACAAAGGGAAAAGGAACAGACCACATGTGATGAACTTTAAAAGCAGGTAAGACAAGTAAAAGCCCATAAAACCCTAAAGAGAACTAGAGAGGTACAACTGACCAAGGTGGACTATGAACTGTCTATCTTGGAGGAGATAAAACCAACATGCTTCTTATAAAGAGGAGGGTGAGGCTGTGCTTTACATTTGTTGGATATGCTACCAGGAGGGGCCAGCGACTGGAGAAGGACATCAAGTTTGGAACAACAGTCAACACAAAGGGTAGACGGACACCGTGGCTACAACCATGGACGCCAACAAGGCAGTAATTGTGAGCATGGCAAAGGACTGGGTGGTGCTTTGTTCTGTTATATAGAGAACCACTAAGGGTCAGAACCAACTTTGTGGCACTTAATAGTAACAGTCTGATAAAGAGTCCACTAGATGGTATACAACACCAAAACTTTGCCTCCACTAACCAGAGTGTATACTACAAAGGCAAACCGAAAAACTCCCTGCCATCAAATGGACTTGGACTCATAGTGACCCTACAGGGCAGGGCAGCACTGTCCTCCATGGATTTCTGAGACTGCAACCTTTGACGGAAAAAGAAAGCCCCACCATTGTCCTGTGGAGTGCCTGGTGGTTTTGAACAGTTGACCTTTCCGTTGTTTATGAATTTGTTTCGCTAGTCTACCCAGACTAACACAGGGAGCTGATATAAAGGAGTTCAAGAAGAAAGAAAATGTTTTGAAACTGATTGTGGTAGCACTTTTACTTTACTGCTTGGTTTGTTTGAACTACAGCTGGGATCATCTCCCAATAAAGTGGTTTGGGAAATACAAAACAAAAAAAAAAAGATTTGAAAACAAAACCCTGCCAATGAAGAGTGGATACATAAAGGATGCATGCATGCAGTGCTCAGTGATGAGGCAGGGGCCAGAGGCAATTACAGTTCGAGATCAGGATGTGAAAGTTGTAAACCTGGGAAGCCCGAGTCACAGCCACTAACAATTAAAACTGAGAAATTGGGAGATGGGGAGAGAGGAAATCGAGAGGAAGTGTGAGAGGACGAATGCCATCTCTCACAGCATGGAGTCATTAAGCAGTGTCTAAAATAAATAGTTAGAAACAACATAATTACTCCAAGCTCTTTTTTTTCTTCACGACCTCTATTCTTAACTTCAAAGGGAGCTTTTCCTGAAGAAATATTTGAAGGTCTAGTTTTCCTTCCATTTTGTGGTAATTTCCTTTCTCTCCCTTTAAATAGAACTCTTCATTACTTGACATTTAAAATAGTACATACTGTTGTGTCCCAAAGTTTATAGTATCTGTTTCTACCTATTCTTCTTTCTAAGGCACCCCAGTGGCACTGGGGCTTACATGCTGGATCACTAATCTCAAAGGTCAGCAGTTGGAAAACCCCTGTTTTTCTGAGAGAGAAGAATGGGACTATCTACTCCTGTGAAGACGTGCAGGCTCAGAAATCCACAGGAACACGTGGACTCTGTCCCATAGGATTGGAATCAACTTGATGTCAGTGGATGAGTTATTCCTCTTAGTCAGGGTTCTGGGGATGCAGTGGATAAGCACAGAGCTGATTACCCACAGGCTGGCTGTGTGAACCACCAGATGCTGAGCTGAAGAATGACATGGTGTCTGGAAACCCTTGGGACAGTTCTCTGTGCTATCAGATTGCTTTAAGTTAGGATGGATTTGTAGGCAGTGGGTTTGGTTTATTCCTTCATCTCTCTAACCATCCATCCATCCATCCATCCATCCATCCATCCATCCATCCATCTGTGTCTAGGAGAATCCCATAAGAAGTTGTTTAACAACCTCCACTCCCTTCTCATGATCTCAATTCTACCTTACAATCCAGCTGGACTGGAGGATGTACCCTGGTACAGACAGGAACTGGAAACACTGGGACTCCAGGCCAGAAGACCCCTTAGGACTGTTGATGAGAGGGGTGATGATGGGAGGATGGAGGGAAGGTGGGGTAGAAAGGGAGAACAGATTGCAAGAATCTACACATGGTCTCTTCCCTGGGGGATGGACGGCAGAGAAGTGGGTGAGTGGAAAAGACGGGTGGTATAAGATATGATAAAATAATTGTTTATAAATTTTTAGGGGCTCATAGAGAAGGGGGGAGCAGGGAGGGAGGGGGAAAATGAGGAGCGGATACCAGGGGCTCAAGTGGAGAGCAAGTTTTGAGAAAGATGAGGGAAACAAATGTACAAAAGTGCTCAACACAATGGAGGTGTGTGTAGATTGTGTTGAATTGTACAAGCCCCCAGTAAAATAATTTAGAAAAGGTACTGCTGCCATGTACCTCCTCCCCTAATCCAGCTTCTCATACTGGCACCTTAAGAGGAACCGCACAGACGAACCAAGTGCTGCTTCTAATGGGAAGACCCTCAGACTCCTGCAGGCAGGGAGTATTCTCCATAGGGAGGGCCCCACAGAGTGAGGACCTGATGCCAGGGGCACCCCGGGGCTATCGGCACAGGGCACGGAGAGCTGTTAAAGAAGAAAAGAAGGATGTTGGCCAGATGGTAACGATAGCTATTTCTGGGTGGTGAGACTCGGGGTTTTAGAACATTTGAATCTTTGTACTTTTTCTTGCATTTCTGGAGTTCTTCAAAATGAATATGTATCATTTTCACAATAACAACAAAGTGATCTCTCTTTAAAAATACAAGGCAAAGCAATTATGTCAAGACGTTAACAGTGGTTAATCCTGGGTGGCGGCTCCATGGCATTTATTATTTCCTTCTTTGCAGTTGTCTGTATTTTTCTGACATTTTAAAATTTATTTAGATTTCACAAGTCAAAGAAGAAGAAGAAAGAGGCACAGACTAAAGTGGTCGCGAGGTGTGAGTAAAGCGTAGGTGCTGGGAGTGTTGGATGCGTGGTGACCTAAAGCAAAGCAGAACTGATTTCGTCGGAAAACCCATTGTGGGCAGACATGATCATGGTCAAGTCTCAGTTTCTCCTTGTGGATAGGGAGCTGGGTTTCAGGTATGGGATCCTTACCTCTCATGGATCCAAGGCCTGCCTTTTTATAGCTTCCTCAAAACCAATGGTTGTGAGAGCCAGAAGGAATCTGAACTTCACCGTAGCTAACCTGGCCCAGTGGCTTCTCAGCAGCTTCAGCCTCCCCATGCTATGTAGGCCAGACACAGGTTTTTGAACTGAAGAGCATTTTGGAGGTAGACCAGTGCAGTGCAGTGCAATCTGGGACTTGATCTGCCTGTGACCCCTGTGTGTTCATTCTTCCTGAATGACATCGGGTTCCAAATCCTACCCAGACTCAGGAGAACGCTCTGTGACCATGAGTGGACTCTTGACTTAGATACAACAGGTATTTAATGCAGACTTTCTCTTCTCCTGCAATTGTGCAAAATGCTTTCCCAGTGTGATCTTACTGAGTCATCTCAATATCAAGGTAGGCCATCTTACTTTTCCCTCTGTTGAAGCTGTAAGTGAGGATAGTGACGTGCCCAGGCTTCACCAGTTCGGGAACGATGGACAAGGATGCTCAGCATTCTGACTCCAAGAGTGGCTCTCTCTGCTCAGTCTACATGTCCTTCTCATCCAAAGGTAATCGACTTTGAAACACACACCCGATTCTGGGACCAGATTCCCCAGGGATTACTGTTACTAGGGAAATTCTTTGTGCCCCTCAAATACTCTCCTATGGTTGTAGCCAGTTCCCTTCCTCAAGTCCCCCTCACTTCCGCTGCCCACCCTGGGTGAGGGTTCAGGCAGGAGACTTGGGTGATGATGATAGCTTCAGTATTTCTTGCTTGGTCTTTTACTTGAACCTCTTACAAGATCTCTTCTTGTAGTATCCATCTCATCTTTAAATCATCCCACACCCCGGTGCCTGGATGTTAGTTACCCTTTAATACACAGCTCCCTCCTATAAGATAAGAGCAAATAAATTGCTAACTGCATTTCTCTGACTCCTGAGATGCAGGATCCCAGTTAGATCCTCCCAGGGAGAGGGCTGGATGGCAGAAGACCTGGGGGAGCCATCATTCTCCAGCAGGTGAGGGACCTCAATAAATGGCAAGCACAAGATTGGGCCTGTTTTTGTTGAGTGTCTCCTATAGAGTTAACTCTATAGGAGTTAACTCCTATAGAGTTAACTCTATATGGGGCTATCGGCAGCCAGAGATGATAAAGATGAGCTTTCCCGTGACCACCCTTCCCCCCCCCCCCTCACACACACATCGAGATGTGCTGAGAGGATGCTCCCGAATACCATTCCCTTGGCCTTCAATGGATGTGTAAGGCTCATCAGAGAAGCTAGTTTACATGAAGAAGAATGTAGCATTGGGATTGGAAGAAGTCTTCTTAGCAACCTGTGATAATGCAGATGACACAACCTTGCTTGCTAAAAATGAGGAGGACTTGATACACTTGCTGATGAAGTTCAAGGATTGCAGTCTTCAAGTGTGGATTGCAATTCAAGGTAAAGAAGACCAAAATCCTCACAAGTGGATCAATAGTTAGCGTCATTATAAGTGAAGAAAAAGTGGATGTTGACAAGGATTTTGCCTTTGTTGGGTCCACAGTCAATGCTCATGGAAGCACCTAAGTGTATCTATATGAAAACCCATCCTACTTAAAATAGGCAAGTAGATTAGATTTTTCTGATTAAACCCTGTCAGTGGTGATTATGAAATTAGTACTTTATTACCATATATACTCAGTATAAGCTGAGGCACCTAACTTGGAGAGTTTTCAGCATAAAAAATAAGCTGAAAAAACCCGGCTTATATTCAAATTATATACTATATGTCTCACTCTTTCATAAAAACACACTAACTCCTAAAAGACTACAGTAAGCTCCCTAGCTTGGCCCAAACATCTTGACTTCACCCTCAACCGTGGTCTCCCAACTCCTCCTGTTACATAATCATCAAACTCAGCTTGCTCCCTTCTCTGCCCAACCTTTTATCAGTCTGTTTCCTCTGTCCCAAAGGGCTGTTTTCTTTCTCTCCTTGACTATTTTCACCTGTCTCCTGAGAACCAATTCAAATTTCATCTCCAAGTTACAGTGATGAGCGCCTCTCTCTGCTTCGAAATGGCCAGTTGGGGCCTTTGGATTTGCTGAGATGGAGGGAGGTCCACATGCAGGACATTTGTGAAGGGATGCCTTTCAGAGTAGCATCTGAGTAAGGGAGGAAAGAAATGAACGAATCAAAGAGGAAGCAGAGTTGAGATACAGACCTGAAAGCATCCTTGGCCAATATAGATGGGAGCTTTGGTGCCCAAAGGGGCAATCAGGGGCATTTTGTAGAGCAGTGGTTTATAACCAATAGGTCGTGACCCCTTTGGGAGTAGAACAACCCTTTCACAGGGGCCGTGTGATTCATAAAAGCAGCAAAATTATAGTTATGAAGTAGCAACGAAAATAATGTTATGATTGGGAGGGTCACCACAACATGAGGAACTATATTAAAGGGCGTTGACATTAGGAAGGTTGAGAACCACTCTGAGGGTAGGAGTGACTAAAGTTTTATACCTCTGCACCCATCAATCATTGTTTGTGTCAGCTAGGGATTGGTGTAGAGTTTGATGAGGCACCCCTGCAGCTAATCCCGATGTGCGGGGCCACTCCCCATAGCTGGGTCAACATGACAGTCTTGCATCAGTGTCCACTCTACCTATTTAGACTCAGATGTCCTCAGAGGAAGAACACATTTGTTAATTATCTCAGCATCTCCAGTAGCAGATACATGACCTTTGCTTGATGAACTTTGGAAGGATTCATGAATCAGTAAACCAAGGAATGAATTTATGAACAAAAGAATGTGAATGGGATTGAAGACCAGGCAAGCAACCCCTTAAAGGAATGTCTTTTCAAGTTGAGAAGTTCAGACTGTATCTTTTGGCTTTGTTTTATCTCTGAGTCCATCTTTGACCATGTCAGGGGGTGAGCAGAGCAGAGCTTACTCTGTGGTGCAGGTGATGGGAGGAGGATGTAGAACATTATAACACGAATATACAAAATTAGATCCTTGTGTTAGGCGTATGATAGCTCTGTGGAGAGTTGGCTCCTGGATGCTCAGACTATGGGTTGGATGCAAACCATCGGTTCCTTTGGGAAATCCAGCGTCATCTACCTTCTTATTAAGGGTTCATTGAAAAATAAGACATTCTTCAACAGATCTAGGAGACATGTTCCCCCAACTCTCAGGATAATTGGAATTGCTTAGCTACCTATTCCATCAATTATCAATCTGTGCCTCCGATGATGGGAAGACAATTTTGGTCAGGACCCAGTTTTCAGGTCCTCTCTGAGCTTCGCTAGGAAGAACTCCAGTGGAGCTGTGACTTCATGATTGGGCTGCTGACCAAAGGGTCAGTGGTTTGAATCCACCGGTCCCCCTGGGGAGTTCTCCTCTACACAGGCAGGACAACCAGCATTTGGAATTTCCTTGGTGACAACTAACAACTGAAGGTCCTCAAGACGGTGCTAATCTCACACAGAACAAAAACAAGCCAAGAGTTCTCATGGACTCCATCCTCACCCCTCTGCAAGCTCCATCATGTTTTCAGGGGTGCCTTTTCCTAAGCAGATCATGAAGCAGACCTTTCAGATGAACTGCCTCTGGGTAGACTGGAACCTCAAGCCTCTTCGCCTCGTCGCCAGCATGTTCACTGTTTGCACCACAAGGCAGATAACCTCTTTCGACAGGAACATCACTTTCAGAGACACTCAGCGTTCTATTGTTTTTCGTCCTCCTACCCGTTCTTTATCCATTTTTTTTTTTTTGCTGCAGGCTGAAACTCACAAATGCTCGGCAGAAATTAGCAGGAAAACTGTGGCAGCTCGTTGCATCTTGGAAGGTGTAGTTTTCACAAGTGGAGTGCTCTAGGTGGGCTGCCAGGGAGGCTTCTGCGGAGGGTGGGTTTTTCATGTGCGCCATCTGCTCACAATGTCAGAACACCAGACAGCGCGTGGGAGAAGATCTCGGCACCAGTCTTCCGAAGCTGATCATAGTTAATATTAGTAAGACCCGCTGCTGTCAAGTCGATTCCAGCCCAGAGCCACACCGCAGGACACAATCGAACGGCAACAGGCGATGTCCGAGACAAAATCGTCTAGGAAGCGCATCACGGCATCTTCCTCCTGCAAAGGGTTGGCAGGTGCCAGGAGAGGCCCTGGCCGTTAGCAGCCCAGGGCTTACTTCACAGCCCACCAGGACTTCCTGAGCCACAATCAAATCAGTCGCTACTATTGATTGAACGCGTAGTATTTTGGATACTGTTCTAAGATTGGCAAACCGCCACATGTTGTGATAGCTTTTTTTTTTTTTTTAATATGACAGATGGGACATTTTTAGTTCCGTTGTGTGGTACGATTTCATCGAGTGTGTGGTGTCAGGAGAGGGATGCTCATTTGTCAGAGAGACATTGTGGTTATCTGATCGCCTTCTGCTAACTCCGGGAAAGCTGAGGATGGTTCTGGACTGTGATCAGAAAATTGTGTGTGTGTGTGTGTGTGTGTGTGTGTGTGTGTTTCAAGCAATGGTAAGTCTGAAATTCACCATTTACGTTTGCCTAAGGGGAAGTCTCAACTCTTCTAGGTCACTTTTTGACTTTATGAATTCCCATTAGAAATTAGGAGATCATTTTTGAGACCACTTCTTTTTCCCACCGACCTGCCAAGCAGGTTGATGAGGCAGGCAGCAGGTGCAGGAGGAGTCTCTTTACGGATGGCACTGGCGGAGGTCTCCATGACTCCATATAGTAACCACTTGTTAATGGCCAGAGAGATGGAGTCCCTGAGCTTTCAATGTCCTGCTTCAATTGAGCTTCCCAGGTGTGGCAGCTCGTGGTCACGGTGATTGGACAGTCTGGATGGAGACTGTGTTTTTTGTGTGTGACTTTTCATTGTGAACTAAAAGTTTGCAGAGCAGATCTGTTTTCCATTCAATGACACACACACATTTTGTTTCACACTCTGGGTCGTTGTTGCCTCAGGGGAAGGGTGTGTATCCCCGTTCCTCCCCGTGTCTGTCTCCCATGTTCATTTTCATTTGATTGCCCCCTTTCTGCCTTCTGAATGTTGTCCTTGGACATGTGCTGTCCCTTTGATCTCAAATGGGTAGAAGTGTGCACCTTCCTTGTTTGACTGTTTCACTTGTAGACTGGCCATTTAGTTGGAAATTGAGCCTAGGGGGTGAGTTCAGAACCAGACCTGAAGAGAAGAGTCTAGGGCAGGGGTCAGCAAACTTGAGACCGAAAAGTCAATCCTGTCCCTCCTAACAACTTTAAAATCACTCAAGAGCCTTAAATATGTGTTTTTCCAAACAAATGAAATCACCTTGATCTGAAATAATCACCTTCAAGTGTTTTCAATGTGACTTCAGAGCCCCACCTTCACACTGAAGGAGCTGCCTGTGGCTTGAGAGCTGCAATTTGCCGATGCCTGGTCTAGAAGGTTTCACCAGGTTCCCTGTGGCTGGCAAGCCTAGTCTGTTTTATGATTTTGAGTCCATGTTTTTCTCCCAATCTATTGAGGGCCTTCTGAGGTCATCCCTTTCAGAGTAGTTGGTAGCGGTGACTAGGTCCCATCTGATTCCAGCCCAGGATGGGGAGGCTGATGTTCCAGTGATCCATTTACCTACTGGACTACTTTCATCCGGCTTTCATTTTCTTTGTTCCTCTTTGCTTCAGATGGGGAGAGAAAAGTAGTTGAACTTTATATGACTTACAAGCTTTGAAGACCCCAGTCGCTACTTACCAACATAGAACGTCAAACACAGTCTTTGTGGACTGTGCTTGTGGAGCCCTGAGACTGAGTCTGACCCCAGACCCCAGTGACTCATCTGGAAAGGTGTTTAGTAAGGGTGAGAAATGTTTTCAACATTGCCCCCATATGGTCTACACTCTTGTCATGGATTGGCATACTGCCTTGTCAAATCCTGCCATACTGCCTGTGACTGTTTTAGGAGAGCTCTTGGGGGAGGGGCAAATGGTTACATGCTGAGGTACATAAGCAGAGGTTGGTGATTTGAACCCATCCAAAGGGGTTTTGAGAGGAAGGCCTGGTGGGTGATCTGTTCCCCAAAAGTCACATAACCTTGAAATTCCTGAGGAGTATATTTCCACTTTGTGAGTCATAATCAAGTCCACCACGGCTGGTTTCTTTTTATCAGACATCCTGAGACACTGCTGGGCAAGGGTTTGACTGCTAACGCAAAGCCGGCAGTTCAAATTCACCCTTCCCTGCAGGAGGAAGACAAGGCAGTCTGCTCCCATAAAGATTTATAGCCTTTTGGCCCCTACAAGAGAGGGGTCCTCAAACTTTAAAAAAAAATCATTTTATTGGGTGCTCATACATCACTTTTCATCATACATAGTTCAATATATAATTATATATACTGTGCCAAGCACTCCCACTTGCCTATCCTCATCAAAACTTTTTTAAACAGGGGGCCAGTTTAATGTCCCTCAGACAGCTGGAGGGCCAGACTGTAGTTTTAAAAAAAAACCCCCAAACAACTATGAACAAATTCCCTGTGGGCCTGGGATGCATCGGCTGCTAAGCTGGACAGGCAGTAATGGCAAAAACACCCGGAGGGCCGGATAAATGTCCTTGGTGGGCAGCATGTGGCCCGCGGGCCATAGTTTGAGCACACTTGCTAGAGATCTGAGTTGGGGTCGACTTGAGGGCCATGGGATCATTTGTTTGCCTGCTGGTTTGTTTTCCTCTTTAAGTCAGGGTGAGTGACTGCTTTTGTATTCCAGCAGCGGCCCTGAGTAGTTACAGGCCAGACAGTATGTCCTGCAGAAGACTGAGACATTGACTAGCAGCCAGGAAAAGGTCCATGATCTCCTTTCTGATCTGTTGCATGCACTAACTCAGCTAATCCTCATGAGGATCCCGTGAGGTGAGGGGGTGTGTATAAGTCCCATTATACAGATTGGGAAACAGCATGGCAGTCCTTTGCCCAAAGATGCAGTTTAGGAAATGGCAGAGCTGGGATTTCATGGCAGACAGTCTGCTTCCAGAGCCTGGGTTTGACTTGCCGTGATGCACTCCCAGGACAAACCCATAAGACCAAGACTCCTCCCTGTGTTGGAAATCAGGCTGGGAGATGTAGCTTGCATCCCAGCAGGATAGCCAAGGAGAGAACCTTCCAGACCGGGGGCTAGCCCACTCTCCTCTTAGCAAGCTTCAGAAGCCCTGGTCTGCTGTCATTGCAAGGGACTTGAATGAGCCCTGGAAAATGTAGTTACAACCATGTGATGTCTATTGCGAACAGGATGTGCTGTCATGCATGTAGGGGCTCCGAAAATACATCACTCACAGATCACTCCTGGGGAACTAATCACTTTTAAGGTACTTCTGAGTAGGAAAAATGTGTTAGAAAATCAAGAACTCAGAATGAGGGAATCATGGGATGAAGAGGCTAGGGAGTATCTCGGGGAAGCGTCCACAGGAGCCTTATTTATTGTCTTCCGAAGCTCTTGAGGACCATTCTCATCTCAGCAAATGGTCTCTGATTAAGTATCTTGACTCTTTTGCTCACAGCTGTCTTCCCAGGGCCAACCACCGTGCCTCGCACATAACAGGTGCTCCACATGCCCTTGTTAGGGAATAAGCCGCAGACATCGGTGAGCAGGCAGCTCCGCTGGAAAGGGATGGCTGCGCCTGTCCCTGCGGCGTCTGAGTGAGCTGTCCACTCAACAGGCCTTCTCGAAACTGCCATCCCTCCTTAGGGGATTGCAAGGAGCTTCTCCTGCTGGAAGAACGTGCCAGCCACCTCCCTGTCAAAAGCAAGGAAAGACCCGGGGGTCTGTTCCTTTCCCAGGGTGGGTGGCTTGCATCCCTGCTGTCGATGTTCCTGATAGGTTTTCTCTTGTAAAATGGGCTCGTGCAAAGCAAACTGGGACTTCCCACCACTCTCATTGCACAGTGGGCCTTCTGTCATCACTGCAGAAACACGAAGTGGCTCCCTGTCTTGGTCACCAGCTCACGCGGCCTCTAGGGAATGTGTTGCCTCCTTGGCAGTGTCCAGCATCAGTCCCTTGCTGTTTTTATGTTCTCTTTAGGCTGCCATTGTTTTAGTTTCCCATCTTTGTCCTAGTCCCACCCTAGAATTGTAGGAGACCTTGTTGGCATAGGGTTCCCTGGACTGGAGGGGGTTGGCCAGCAGTCCCAGAAACAGGGCAGCCAGGAAAGTGAAAGCTCTGTGGTTATGGGCAAGGACTTATCAGGGCTCTTCTAGCCATAATTCTGGTAACTCCCCTACAAACATCAGCCGCTTCTGGCCCACCAAGAGGAGGGGATTCCTTGGCTAATCATGTAAGGAAAGTTCATGGTGCTGGGGTGGGATGGGGGAGTGGGCAAAGAAGGTTTATGGAACCCTAACTTGGGGCTTGGTCAGTTCCACCAACTTGTTAACTTAAACTGGGCCATATTAGAGGCGGAAAACAGGGGTCCTGTGGCCACCAAGAAGGAAGAGCCAGGAATGGTGTGCATCCTTTGGGCCTGGGTCTCCTGCATGAGAATCCTTTAGATCCAGAAGCAGAGAGCTGTGGCTCTAGAGACACCGTGAGACAATGAGGGCCATGAGAAACAGTGGCAACACATGCAGTGGCACCAAGCGATCAGCAGGAGACAGAGCGGTGGGCTTCTTTGTTCCTGAGCAAGAAAGCCCCACACTGGGTCAAAACATGAAGAAAGCATAACAGAGCAGCCCAGGGAGCAAAGCAACAGAGTCTCTGAGGAATTCTGAAAATCAACTTTGGGCTCAGAGGACATGGCTTGGCATTGCATTAGACCTGATAGGAAAGAATTCATAAGGGTCAGCAGACAGACCTGGAACTGTTCATAGACTATCTCTCCTCCTCCATTTCAATCTATATAGGATAGGCTAAACAATCCTGAGGAGAAATCAATGGGACCTATGGTTTCTGGGAGACGTGGTAGAGGAGTTGGTAGGGGAAATGGAGGGGGGAGCCCATGAACCCAGGAACAAGGGAACAACAAGAGATCTAAAATCGATAGCCAGGAGGATGTAGAACACCTGGTGGGATTCAGTCACGTTCAATGCACAAGAAGGTCAGGGGAAGGTCACAGGATGATTGTCTTTCTGCTAGCAGCCCAGTGAGGCAGGCATTGCCATTCCCACTGCACTCATATTCCACAGATGAATAAGCTCCAGCTCAGAGTGGTGAAGTTCACTTGCTCAGGATCACAGAGCTGGTGGTAGAGAGAGGTGTAATTTAATCTGGTGGTCTGAGTCCAGGGTCCCAGATCAGATCCCCCAGAGTAGTGGTTCTCAACCTTTCTAATGCCGGAGCCCTTTAATACAGTTCCTTGTGTTTGGTGACCCCTTTGAACTATAAAATTATTTTTCGTTGCTACTTTGTTACTGTCATTTTGCTACTGTTATGAATTGGGCAACCCCTAAAGGGTTCATGACCCAGAGTTTGAGACCCACTGCTCTACAGGATTCCTCTGACCATACAGGGAGAAACAGGCAAGAAACGATCCATCAGCCACGTGCTGTGACCTCTGCCTGTCCCACTCAGGCCTAGTAAAAGGGAATAGCATCTCTTGTCTAAGATCAAAGAAATATCTTTACATAAAAAAACAAGCTGTCAGGATTAATTGGATAACAGTTGTCAAATCCTTGGTGCTCCTTAGAGGATGGTGAGAGAGGAGGGATAATTATTGTGCTGTTTTCTATAGTAAATTTGGAAGTCAATGAGTGTCTAATGATATCCTTGATAATTAACTGCAGTGGGCAGCTTCTCCAAAGAAGAGGGCTTTCTGGGGGTTGGACAATAGAGGATGCCTTCCCAGGTGATGGGCAGTGGCCCAAAAGTTGCTACAAGGTCTGGGTCAGGGTGGGAGAGATCCTCAAGACCTCTAGCAAGGCCTCCAGTTGATGGCCTGGAAAGTGAGGGTGCAGCAGCAGGGAAGTCACAGACCTCTGGACCCTCAGAGATGCGTAATTGGAGAGCAAAGTGTGGTCTCAAGGCCAGCAGCCACCACATCCCCAAGGTGTTTGGCAGACATGCAAATCCTCAGGCTCTACTCCCATGGCCCGATTCACCAACTCAAGGAGAAAGATGAGACTCTACACAATTTCATAATGATCCTGAGTGATTCTGATATACACCATGAGACGTACTGCCTTAGAAGGAAATGACAGTGACCGGGGACCAGATATACCTCTCCTTCAATTCCAGAACTGCTACCTTGCTTGATGTTTGGCAAGTCACCCCTCCCTGATGACGAAGTTCCTCACCTGCCAAACAAAAGGTTTGTGAGACCAGGAAGGTAGTCTGGTCCTTCTGGCCACGCCTCAGGGTAGATACTTCCTTGCTTCCAGTCCTGAAACAGGTGGTTTCCTCTGACCTGGAACCTTCTTTTCTTCCTTTTCCAGATGTTTGACACCTTCCTAACCTTAGACTTCAAGGTAGATAGGCTTTTCCCAAAGTGGGTGCCACTGAGCCCCCGAAACAATGCACACAGGTTGACAAAGCAGATACCTACACTTTGTCCTCGATTATGGATTATAATACAACAGTACTTAACTAGGGGGAGGACGGTGGAGTAATTATTTTTTTCTGAAAAGGGGCTATAGACCAAGTAAGTTTGGGAGCCTAGGGATGGACTTTATTTATTCTACCAAGGTCTTTCTTTTCCTTTCCTTCCATTTCCAACCCCTCCCTCCCTTCCTTTTCTTCTTGTTCTCATTTCTCTCTCTCTCTCTCTCTCTCTCTCTCTCTCTCTCTCTCTCTCTCACACACACACACACACACACACACACGCACGCACTTCTTTCCCAAATCAAGTCTGGGTTAAATTCCAAACATATACTCTGATCTTAGAACTTTGTGCATCCTTAAGTTTCCCTTTTGATGCTTTATAATCTACATGTTCCTGATGACAAAGGTTGCCTAGAAGCTCAAAAACGTAGTAAATGGGTAAGGAGTATTGATATTGATAGTGGGTAGAGGACTCCTTCAGAAATGGAGCCCTGGGGTGGGGGGATGGGGGAGCCTTAGTTCTCCAGGTTTGGCTGACAGAAACAAGGACCCCTTTGGGGGTTGACTGACCCTTTCACAGGGTTCACCTAAGACCACTGGAAAACACATATTTCCGATGGTTTTAGAAACCACTTCTCTATCCATCTGCCCACATCCAGATATGCCCACCTCCCTGACGCGAAGACTGTTGCCCATGCTACTCCATACTTCAAAACGAAATTTCATTTATTTGCCATTACAAATAAAGACTTCACAATATATCATAACATATTATTTTTGTGATGAATAACTATGTTTTAATGATGTTCAATTTGTAACAATGAAAATACATCCTGCATATCATCTATTTGCACGACGATTCATAACAGTAGCAAAATGGCAGTTAGGAAGTAGCAATGAAAATAATTTTATGGTTGGGGGGGTGGTCACATAGGGAACTGTATGAAAGGGTCGCAGCATGAGGCGGATTGAGAACTCCTGCTCTAGCAGATCTGAAAGGGGCAGAGAAGCCCATGGATCTCAGCATTAGACAGTGTAGCTCATCTCCATACCTCTGCCATAAGAAACTTACACATGAGAGGGCAGCCAGGCAGTCTTCAGGGCCCACATCCACCCCAGTATCAGTAGGGCAGGCACTTAGCAGAGTTCAGAGCACTCTTAACCTATTTTCATCTTAGACAGAGACCTCTTTGAGAATTGCATGGGCATTGTCTCCAGGCATGCCTGGGGGAGGAACATCCCAGAAACATAACGCTTCCCCATGGGTGACCTTAGCCCTCTCTTGCCACTCACCCCAGGTCTTCCCAAAGTCAGAGCAGATTGCCGAGGGCCAGAACAAAGCATCAGGTGAGGGGAAGTGGTTGGCTGTATGTAGTCCTTTCTTGCGCTGTCTCTCCAAGCCCTGGTATTTTAAAGCTTGGAAAATAATAGCAATGACCCAATTTAGTAATGCAAAGCAAGCCAGCACTATTTTAACAGGCTTACTCATCTCTTCGTTCTACTCCCCCCACCTCTCCTTTCCATTTGTGTCTTTTCCCATTGCAAATATACGAGGTAATAATCCAGTATTTTCTATGGAGCATGGCAAACAGGCTATATATAAGACATAGTCGAACATTCTGTGAGTGTAATTGGAGCATAAATGTAACTAATCAAAATATTATCATGCCAACGGATGTGTGAAGAGTTTGGAGATTTAAAAATATATATATTTTAGTTCCATGTCATTTCAGTTTAGAGCCGCGGAAGCTAAGGACTCAGCCCAGTGAATGTCAAGAACAATTTGGGGTCTGACGATGTTCATCGCAGCCCCGTTGTTCTCTTCACTCTGAGGGCGGCGGCAGCTTGACAGCTGATGTCGTGTTTGTCCCCCCCCCCCCCGCCTCTTCTCAGCCCCTCTCTTCACTCTGCATCAGCTCCCAGACCCAGGCCCAGGCCCAGGGGCCCAGACCCCAGCCAGCCAGCTCTCCCTGGAGAGTGATGACTGCCCTGCCACCCTGCAAACACGCCCTCTGGTGGCATGAAGTGTAGCTTGGTGCTGGTTAGACTGTCTGCATTTGAATTCTGACTGAAGCCCTGAACCCCTCCTGACCATTGATTAGAGAGGAGAATGGCCTTGCTATGTGGCAGGGCACACTGGAAAGGGCATCCTCTCCACTCTGCTCCAGCTGGCCCAGGGAGGAGCAATCTCCCTTGCCTGAGTGCCTTTGATGGATGTGCTCGTCCCTCTGCTGATGTTCCTTTTGATAAGCCACATGGAGTTACACTGGTAAAGTGAGAGCCCTGGAGCTGGAGGAGCCATAGGAAGACCCAGGCCAGCACAGAGATGCCACTGGATCCACAAGACTTGCCATCACTTGGTCTGCGATCTTCCTGCATTCAGTGCCATTGCATATGTTGCGTGAGCCTGAAGGGATTTGTGGGATGGTATCAGACATATGGGCTAATATTGGATTTGTGGATTTGATCTGGATGAGGCTAGAATGTTTTCTTCATATGCAGTTGCTCTTTGATAGAAAGCTCTATCTTATATACATATGTGTTTCTATGAATTTGTTTTTCTAGTCTACCCAGACCCACACAGGCTGATGAAGTGTCTTTGACCTTGTCTTGTCTGTGTCCTGTTTAAGGCTTAATAGATGTTCTCCTAAAATAGCATTTAAGATGGAAGTCTCTAATGTCCCTAAAACACTCCTCTCCCAGTGGCATCGACAAAGTTACACTCCCTGTCTATATTTGTTTGTCCTCTCTTTTACTTCCCTCTTTCTTTCTTTCTTTTTTTTAAAGATGATATATTGCTTACCTCCCAGGGATACTATTAGAATGAAATTAATTCATGTAAATAAAGTATGATTGCATGTGTTCACTGCTGCTACTGTTATTAAGGGAGAGGATTCTGTGACAACACAAAAATGAGTCTGTTTCTCCAGGAACAAAACCCAGAGACAAAGAGCATCCTTTTCCCAACCCTCTCCAAGAGAAAGGGAGAGGAAACAATTCCAAATGCCCCTGACTTCTGATTCATCTGCTAAAAGCCCAAGGAAGGATGGTCAAGTCTTGGGACCAATATGTGAAAGACATGCAAGCAGCACGGCCTATACATTCCTATCTTTCAAGGGGAGGGACGCAGTGAGAATTCCTTCTTACGGCAGGTTCCCAGGGCCAGGGTTGGGGTCTAAGTGACTGTGGTGCTAACTGCCCTGAGATCCTATCTCTACCTTGTCTCAAAAGTTGGGAGGTTGGGGCTAAGCCCCGGCGGTGTAAGTGGTTGAGTGAGGCACTGCAGCCCATGGGCTTGGCGGTTCAAATCCAGCAGCTGCTCTCAGGAGCAGCGATCAGTAGCTCCGCACAACCACCAGAGGGCAGTGATGCCAAAAAAATTTGGGAGGTTCCCAGCATCAACCTACATCCATGGGATCTATTCAGAATCAGAGCACTGACTCACAGAGTCAGACTGTCCCTGTGGGATTCTGAGACTATAAATGCTCATGGGTGTGCTTCTTCCCCCCTTGGAGTGTCTCCTCGGTTCCAACTGCCCACCATGCAGTGATCAGCCCAACGAGTCACTTGCCAGGCATCTTTTCAGTATCACAGAGCAAGTCAAGCAAGACCAGATGCTCACTATCTGCCAAACCCCCTCCCCCCCTGCTCCTTCTGTTGTGCTTTTAAGTTCCTTAACTTTTCTACAGTAATATGGTTTATGTTTTTCCATTCTGAGGTGTGGAGGTAGTGCATTGAGATATGTGTGTGTGTGGGTGTGGGGCGGGGGAGGGAGTGATGACATCATAAAGGGGAGGAGGGTCCCAGAGTTCCCCACAGTGTTTTGTGCGGACCTTCTTACAAAGGAGGGTTCCTGGGTGGTGGAAACAGTCGATGCTGCCATTTCCTAATGGTCGTACCCCAGCTTAGCGTGAAGGACTCCATTTTGTTAAAATTACCATCTTGTATGACCTCAGCCTTGCTATCCTTAGTCCCACTCAGGAGCCTGCTAGATGCTGACTTATCCACACAGGCCCTTGAGAGCTCATCCCTGCCCAACCTCCTGGTAGACCATGACCCACCTCACTGAGATCTCCCTCACCCCTCTAGAGAGCTTGTCCAGATGATCAAGGAATGCAGTCAATCTGGACAGACCCGGACTCATCTGTAGTTGTCCCCTCTCGACCCCGTCCCAAGATCCTGCCTGCCAGATGAACAGAGAATATAACTTCTGAGGGTTCCTCCTGATCTCGCCCCCAGGGTTAACTATGGTATAACGCCTGTCTGCTGCACTTGATTAGGTCCAAAGTGTCTTTCCAGGGGGTAGCTTCCTCTCTCAGCCCAGCTATCTATAACAAGAGTTTTGTTTTTCAATTTCAGTCAAATGTTGTGGTTTGATCTTGTTCTGGGATTACCCTAACGAAAAGGCTGGAAGTTCGAGTCCACCCAGCAGAACTGTAGGAAAAAATCCTGCTGGTCTAATTCTGAAAAAATCAGGATGTACTGTACGAATCCCAGATCTGCTGTGACGCACATGGGATTACGTGAGCTAGAATCCAGTTGAGACAATTTCCTCCTCCTCCTTCAATCTACTTCTCTTTCTCCTTTTTCTCTTCCTCCTTCTTCAAGTTGTTTGGATTGCAGTATTTGTCTTACGTCCTCCCCCCAAAAAAATATCGAGGGAAAGGATTTTTTCGTGGCATAGTGGTTACATGTTGGGCTGCTTCTCCAAGTTTAGTGGTACAAGCCACTGGTTTCTCCTAGGGAGAAAGATGGGTCTTTCTATTCCATCCAGAGCTACAGTCCCAGAGACCCACAGGGGTACCTGTCCTGTCGGGTCACTGTGGGTCAGTATGCACTGGAGGCCAGCGAGTGTTGGGTTCTATGTGGGGTGGTGGGGGTAGATGGTGATGAGGAATTGTTCAAGGCTTCGACATGGATTAGAGTTGATCCTCTTGACTCGTCTCCATCTACTTCCTCCCCACTCGGTGCCCTCTGGATGCCAGTCTTTCATTTATCCCACTGTATCGCCTTCCCACTTTCCTCCTTCGTCCCTGCTGTGGCGTTCACCCCCTGCCATCCCGCTCTGTCTGTGTCTCCTCCTCACATCTTCATCCCTGGCCTGCACACCGCCGCGTCTCACTTGCCACCTCCCTGTGGACTCCGTCGTTGTTTTCTCAGGAACAAGAAAAGGGCAAAGGGACCAAGACTGTGATCTCAGGAAAAAGGTCCTCAAGCATCAGGCAGGCCATTTAAGAAAGCCATTGGACCTGCCCTTTTACCTGGACCTTGCTCTAGGAGGGTATTTATGCAGTAACTTCTTCTCTGTGCCCCTTTTGGACTTTTTGAGCTTACCTCAGTGTACTCATGTTGTACTTGTCCTTTTGTGCTTGGTTTCCTTCACTTAGTATAATTTCCTCCAGTTCTTCCCATGCAGCGATGTGCTTCATACATCCGCCACTGCCTTTTTCAAGGATGTATACTACTCCATGTATGTTACTAGTTTTTTAATCCATTCTTCTGTTGATTGAAATATGGGTAGTTTCCAGCTCCTTGCATTTTGTGAACTGTGCCACAATGAACATTGGAGCACAGATCTCTGGGGAGAAGATGGGCCAGTTAGGGTGCAGTATAACAACAATGAAACATACAACTTTCCTCTCATTCTTTAATGCTTCTCTCACCCTCACCCCACTTTTATGACTCTAATTGTACCTTACAAATTTGGCTAGACCAGAGCACATACATGGGTGCAGATAGGCATTGGAAACAGGGAATACAGGACAGATAAACTCCTTGGGACCAATACTGAGAGTAGTCATACCAGAAAGGAGAGAAAGGAGTAACTGATCACAATGACCTACCTTTAACCTCCTCCCAGGAGGATGGACAATAGACAAGGGGGTCAAGGGAGACATCAGATGGTGCAAGACATGAAAAAAATAATAATAACTTATAAGCTATCAAGGATTTATGAGGGAGAGAGGGAGGGGAAAAATGAGGAGCCTGATACCAAGAGCTCAAGTAGATAGAGAATGCTTTGAAAAGGATGATGATAGCATATGTACAAATGTGCTTGAGACAATGGATGGGTGTTTGGATTGTGATAAGAGTTGTAGGTGCCCCCAACAGAATGATTTAAGAGGGAAAAGAGAGGAGAAC
>PVJH01017504.1:0-47686 GCA_004026705.1 Nesogale talazaci | reverse complement strand
AGGCCACTAAGAGGCAGATAGTCTCCAAGGACTGCTTCCCCCGGTCTACGTAGTCCCCAAGAGATAGGTAGTTGCTTTCTGGTGGGAAACCACCGTCCTCAAAGAGTCGAAACAAATCATAATATTGCCCATGGATGTCACCACATATTTTGAGTGGCGCTTCAAGTTCTAGCAGGATAGGCTGACTGAGAAAGATCTCGAGACTTTCAGCACAGCCCTCTGATTTCATTCTCCTGGAGTTGGACATTCTTCCCAGGCTTGGACCCTCTCACTTCCAGCAGCCGTTGGATGATGCTGTCGATGTTGAGTTTATCTATATCCGCCATCGCCGTCCCACCGCCGACCCTCCCGCAGTGGCGCCGCCGTCGGCTCGCGCCCGGGGCTCACACCTCCTTCCCACGCCAGGAGCACAGAGGCGGTGGTGGCGGTGGTGGCAACAGCCGCTGCGGGTCCCCCCCAGCCGCCCGGCTCCCTGCTTCCTCCTTCGCTCCCCACTGGAACCACGAGCTCTTTTTAATTTTTTTTAAAAGTGATCCAACAGCTTAGCCCTGAGCTGCTAACCAGAAAATGGGCAATTGGTGCCAGCCCAACAGCTCTGCAAGGGAAAGGGATGGGAATCTGCTTCAGAAAACAATATAAACATCATAGTGTCAGAAATCAGATAGACAGATCTCTGTCACATAAACATCATAGTGTCAGAAATCAGATAGACAGATCTCCTCTGTCACATGCGTCACTGTTGATCAAAATCAGCATGAGGAGCAACTTGCAGCAGCACCAACAAAAGCCACCCATTTAGGAGTCCCTGGGGTGGTGATTACAAGATGGGTTGTGATCTGCATTGTTGGCAGTTCAAAACCCTTGTTGGCAGCTCTGTGTGAGAAAGACTAAGACACCCACAGGGGGTTTATTATGAGTCAGCATTGACTGATGGCAGCAAGTTTTTTGGGGGGAAGTACTGGGGGGGGGGCGGTGATGGTGTTGGCACACATGATTACTAACTCAACTTCTAGTCAAAAGGTTTATGAGTGGAACCTACCCAGAGATACCTCATCAGACAGCCCTGGAAATCTATTCCCTGAAAGGTTGAAACCCCCTCTGCACACCAGGGGTCACTGGACATCAGAGTCAGCCCGAGAGCAGCAGCCTACAAGTCTTCCACACAAACCGCTCATCAGACAACCTGGCACGTTCCATGGGAGCTGCTAATGGGTAAGGGAGGGATAGTCTTTTTACTACCGTGGCATCCAGTGACAGAACAATATTGCTCATTCTCACAAAAGCAAAGCAAGAAGAACTCAGAGAAATCTAATACACTCTGTCAGGCTTGGTGACAAGAAGTCAAGCACTGTGCCTCTGTGTGCATGTATGACAAAAATGAGAAAAGAAAAGGAGATGAACACAAAGAACATGAGTGACAGAGAATATAGGTGATTATTTTCATGCAAGTGATCAAAAATTTAAAACTTTAGGATCTGGATAGATCTCATTTTAGTAAAGCTGATAAAAACTAAGCAAATGACTACAAAAATTAGGTCAGGTTGAAGTCTCTGCATGCAACCTGTTTCCTATGAGTGCAATAAAGGAGAAATAGTCATCTTTTACTCAGATAGCTAGTGAACACAGCCCATAGAATCCTATTGAAATACATTGTTAAAATAATAATTGAACCCAAAAAAAAGAAGTCATGACCACCAGAGGACAGTGATGCCCCCGCCCCCCCAAAAAAATAATAATTTATTGCACTCTGGTGGAAATGTAAACAGCAAATCAGGTTCCCATCTGAGAATGTACACATCTATTGTTCAGTAGCATTACGCTCTTCATCTCCTGTTAACATGCCATCATTTCCCTTCTAGTTTTCCTATGCCCATTAGCCTACATGCCTCACTTTCTTCTCATTTGTGCTTGAGAATATTTATCCATCATGTGGCATCATATGATCTTTTTATGTAAAATAATGTAGTATTCAAAGTGACTTTCAGTTTAAGATTTAAAGTCTATCTCAAGATACTTGTCTTGGTGAGTCCTTCAGCCTCTATGAGCCCAGTAAGTTTGGAATTTTTGATCATTTGAAGTGTTATTTCATATTTTCTACCTTTATACCAGGATCCATTGAATGTGGCCTTGAGAGAAAAATTCCAACCATGATAGGTAGGCACCATCTAGTTCGTTTCATCTCAAGGAAGAAGAGGCAATGGTTCAGTTAGACAATTAGCTTTTATTGATTCCATCTCAGAGTTTTGGATTTTCTTTATCCTTTTTTGTTTCAAATGAGAGGAGATAAATGATCAGATCCTGGATGGATACTCACAAAGGTTTAAGGACCTGAATCACAACCCACCAAACTAGGATGTAGAACACGAACATATGAAGTAGAATATACCAATTGGTTGTGTTGTCTTATGAAACAATGAAACATGACCTGGTGCTAGACCATCCTTACAGTTATTCTTATGTTTGAGTCCTTTCTTGCCTCTGTGTCAACTTATCTCATAGAGGACCTTCTTCTCTGTCATTTACCCCCTACTTTATTGAGCATCATGTCTTTCTCCAGATTGACCTCTTCTGACAACAAACCCAAGGTATATAAGATGAAGTCTTGCCATTCTTGTCTCTACAGCCTATTCTAGCCATACTTCTTTCAAGGCAACTTGATTTTCCCTTTTTACAGCCCATGGTACTTTCAATATTCTTCATCAGTCCAGCAATTCAAACACATGAATTTTTCTTTAGTTATAAGATAGCCAATACCAGCCCATTTAAGCTCACTAACACATAGGATATTGATTTTTATGTGCTCCATCTCATTTTTGACAACTTCAAATTTTCCTAGATTCATGCTTCATGCACTCCAAATTCTGGTTATTAGTATATTTTTGCAGCTGTTTCTTCTTGCCTTAACTTATACCACTTCCATAAATGGAAATCCCTAAGGCTTTACCCCTGTGGGAACAGATCTGGCATGCAGGGAAGTGAGGGAAAGGAGTCACTGATGCGTGCACACAAATCTGGAGATCAGGCTCAATGGGATAGATCTAATTTTATCACAGTCTTTGCAAGGCTTGTATATGCTTTATTAACCAATTAAATAGCTTTCTTCACTTACTTCCTTGTTTTTAAACACATCCTTATAAGGTTACAGGTTTGCATCATAGCATACCGTGGGCTGTGTAAATGAGGTGTCGCCAGCTGAGCCAATCTGTCCAATTGTCTTACAAGACTAATCCATCCAATCACAGTACAAAACCAACCCATCCAATTGCATTTCGGGATGTGCATTCCAAAGTGCATAGCTGCACTATGGGAAAGCTAGAGGCATTCTGATGGGCTATGTTTCAGAGGGCAAGGTGGAAGTTTGTGAGGTGACCTGGTCTGGGGTCATAACTGTCTCAAGACTGGGATTTTCCAGGAGCCATGGCAATGTAGGTTCCAGCTGCCTAAGGGTGTGGATACCAGCAGCTTCAAGACTGCTCTAGGAGACATGGCAGACATGCGCTTTCTACACCTTTCCCCCAGATTCACAGATCCTACTAGCAATGCCCCACAAGTTCCCCCTTTTTTATTAATTCCAAGATAAGAACTTCCATTAGCAATGCTTTGGTGGTCACATGGCGACGTTGTAAGCATTGTAGGCATTTCCACAATGCAAATCCATTTTCAGCTAAAAAGAGTATACAGAAATACAAGAAGAAATTACAGGGAGTAAACCACAACAAATATGTCCCTCTAACTTCAAAAATGAAGGAGAGTGTCTTGGTCAAGTTAATTACATCTACTCAAGATTGTTTAACCTTAATTATATATTGAGTCAAATTAAGCATGAGTTGAAAAAAGTTTTGGTTCCATATTCCCAAAAGATAACTTTGCTGGAATCTTAAGGTAGAAGTTACATTAAGGCAGGTTAGGTATTGGGTAAAGCAAATAGTTAGGGGTCACAGGGGTCACAAGTAGTTTAACTGCCAAAAATTGTCTATATCATCTTCTAATTGTCAGAGCTGTGGTCCTCCACTGGGTGTTTGGGGATTTTTTGCCTGTGCTGCTTCTCCCCTCCTTCTGGAAATACACAAGCAAAACCTCTTCCTGGAGTTAACAATGGATCCGGGCACCTCCACGCATCTGTGAATTGGTCCTTATATCAAACCATAGGCAAGGGAGTCTCCTTAGGGAGAAGAGAGCCCCAATGTTTAGAAGCTGGCAAAATTCCAAGTTTATTAAATTTCAAAAATTTAATGTAAATAATGCTTCTATTAATTTATCCTGCGGTTTCTTCCCCCACTATGGCTCCCCTTTTCAATTTTCTTTAAAAGCAGTGTGGGCATGTTCAACAATACCTTGTCCTTGAGTATTATATGAGATGCTGGTGGTATGAGAGATGTTTCAAGAAGAGTAAAATGCAGCAAACAAGGAAAAATCTGACAATGCTTGCCAAGCATGTAACACATATGGTGGGGCACTGTTGAGCCATGTGTCCACATTCACAACACCCTTTACCTTTGCCTTTGACATTCCTGACATTTAGATGAAGAGCAAGGGCAGTGACCTCAGTGGACGGAGGTCTGTAGGCTCGAGGATCAGATAGAGCAGCCTCTAGTGGATGCAAAATCTCAGTTGGTGATGGTGAACATAAAGGTTTTGTCTTAGGCAGAGGACCCTGTGAATTGACGTTGTCCTCTGGCAGTTGGGGTTTAATCGGTTTCACTTTGGGCCAAGTTCCTGCAAAAGGAGAATCTGGGGGAGGGTTGGTTCAGGAGCTCTGGAATACTTGGCTTATGTCCAAGCTCAGGGGCTCTCACAAGGACGTTTCTGACTTCAGTGCCTGGTTGGGACGTGGCGGGAAGGTTTTGATAGGCATGGTTGTTCCTCTTAGGCAACCAACAACAGCAGGAGCTGTGGAGGAAAAGGTAGCAGGCCAGCATTCACCTTGAACTTCACTGTTTGGAGTAATTTCAAACACCTGCTCCCATGTGTGTTCATCCCAGACTTGCCCTGCTAATAATCAGGGGCAAATTTGTAACACTTGTTCATGAAAAGTCTTGCTATGCTTTTCAAAGACTTTCACATTCCTGCTCCCTACAATTCCTTTCAGAATATTCAGTTGCTCTCTATGAGAGGGAGTATTACCCATTGCTAGAGAGGCCCACTCACTTGGCCCTGATTGTCCTACTGGATCCCAGCTCAAAGTGCCAAATGGGGGCACAGGTCCAGCATGCAGGAAATGAGGGAAAAGGATAACCCTTCTGTACACACAGACTCTGGAGACTAAGTTCTGATGGCACAGATCTCATTTTATTACAGCCTTTGCAAGGCTTATATAGACTTTATTAACCAATTAAATAGCCTTAACTTACTTCTTTGTTTCTAAACACATCCTTATAAGGTTACAGATTTGCAGCATGAAAAATGATAGGCCCACACTGTGGGCTATGTAAATGAGGTATTGCTGGCTGAGTTATGTAAATGAGGTGTTGCTGGCTGAGCCAACCCATCCAATTGTCTTACAAGACTAATCTGTCCAATCACATTACAAGATCAACCCATCTAATTGCATTTCGGGATCTTAGTCGCACTATTGGGAAGTTAGAGCCATTCTGATAGGTTGTGTTTCAGAGGTCAAGGTGGAAGCTTGTCAGGTGAGCTGGTCTGGGTTCATATCTGTCTCAAGACTGTAAATTTTTGGTAGCAATGAAAATGTGAGATAACCAATGGCTTCGATCTGTCTGGAATTTTCCAGGAGCCATGGAAGTGCAGGTTCCAGCTACCTAAGGGTGTGGATACCCAGCAGCTTCAAGAGTGCTTTCTATGCCTTTCCCCAAAATTCACAAGTCCTCCTCGGGATGCCCCCACATACTCCCACAATCGTTACTCAATCCACCTCACTATGGTGAACTCTACTTGGACAAGGGAGCTCCTCCCTAGTCACATTTACTTGAAATATGCCCTCCAACCCAGGGGGGCCATCCTCTGGCAGTATTTTGACAATGTACATCCCCTGTTTGTTATGCCTCCAATAACTGACAGTGCTTTGATGCTAAGCATAAGGGTTTCCGTGGCTACTTCCTCCAAAGTCGTAAGCCTAGTCCTTCTTCTTTGTAGACTGTTCTTAGTCTGGAAGCATCCCTAAAGCATGTTGACTTTGGTGACCCTGCTGGCATTTGAAGCACTAGTGACATAGTTTCCAGCACCACAGAAACACACAAGCCACCACAGTGAACAAACCAACAGATGAGTTTGTAGATTCGAGTAAATTGAAACGCTTGTTAGCTTTGATCTTTGATCAGTTTATCACGGTGACCATTGATCCCTTTGCTACAACTTTTAATCACTTTACTTTGAGAATTAATCAGTACCAAGACTGTCGCCATTCAACTTTATCAGGAAGTGCTTCAAGTCTTCATTTTCAATAAGCAGTGTTGTGTCCTATGCATATGCTAGGTGTGTTATTAAACGTCCCTTCTTTCTTCATGCAGCATTCAGCATCGTGTTCATCACATTATTTCTTCAGTTAACAGATTGAATAAGTATAGTAAATGGAAACCACTCTAACCTATATCTGTACATATGTACAGATACACATGATAGACATACATACATGTACATTTGCGATCTTTTTATTGAATTCTACATGAACTTTGTGAGGCTCCTTGCATATGTGTATTTCTAAAGCGCTGTAGGAACCTTGGCGACTTTGTTGTAAAAAGCTGCGCTCCACATGGTTGGCAGCTGCAAACCACCAGCTGCTCCTTGAGAGAGAGACTGGGTCTTCTCCTGACATTTAAAAGTTGCAATTTCACAAACTCACAGGAACAGTTCTCCGCTGTCCTGTAAGGTCACTGTAAGTTGACACTGACTCGATGGCAGTGAGTTTAGTTTAGTTTAGACATAGTGGTTAAATACTTGACTCTTAACTCGAAGATCGGTAGGCTGGACCTGCCAGCATCTTAACAGAAAAAGGATGTGGTGGTCTGTCTGCTTCCATAAACACTTACAGCCTTGGAAACTTTGTAGGGCAGCTCTGCTCTGTCTTATAGGGCTGCTACAAGTTGGAATTGAGACAGCCGTTGAATTTGGTTTGGGATATTTGTGTGTATACATACAAAAATAAGTATCAAATATTGCTACCAGGATCCCAACTCCTACACCCATGGTTCATTCAAAGTCAACACGGTTGAATGTGTTTTTGCAATCCGTGGATGATGGCAGGCCATGTGTCTCAGTAATGCATTTGTCTTGTTCGTATTAATAACTCTCATGTTAGATTACTAACCACAAGATGGGTGGTTCAAACCTGCCACTGGAGAAAGATGAGACTGCTCCTTTAAAGATTACTAAAATAGATTTATTGATATGTAATTTCACATAACATACCACTAGGTTGTTCAGTCATAGTAAGTAGAATTGTTCAATCATCATAATCAATTTTAGAACATTTTCTTCTTTCTTGTACATGTTGTTAGCTACCCATTTCTTTCCAATCTTCCTTGCCATGCCCCCAGAAAATTGTTAATACAGTTACTGCCTCTATAGATTTACTTCCCTATTCTGGATTTCACACAGAAAGTGTGTAAAACAAAGACAAAAGAACAACAATGAGAAAAATAAAACAGAAAAACCTCAATAGAAATGAAAACTGAAAATGTTAAAAATTGGAACAAATTTAAAGGGGCCCAAAGGAAAGAGCAAATGATAGGGTGTTAGAATTTCAATTTAGCTGCATCACGAGGAAATGGTATGAATTTAAATTCTGAGCACCTAGTGGTTTGCAGCGGGCTAGGAGAAAGATCAAGCCTACAACTCCCATAGAGTTATAGGCTCAGAAATCCGCAGAGGCATTCAATTCTGTTCTATAGGATTACCGAAAGTTGTCATGAAATTAATGGAAGTGATTTGTATGGATGACAGTGGAAGATCAAGAGTCAGTTACAGGATCCTCATGAGGATTAAGGGTCCCGTGAATCCCTGCTGACCTTAGTCCATGAATGGGAGCAGCCTTGTTATCAAACACAGAACATTTTCATGTGGACAATTGAAAATGCAGTTAGGTTACACTATAACACCTTATTCTTTTCTCCTATAAATATTTAAACCCTCAGAATCTTTATATAGAGTCAATATGGGTTGGTCAACTCAATGGTAGTGAGTTTGGTTTATTTTATCAGGGTAACTATAAAAAGAACAAGGTCCAGTCAAAACTGGCTTCCAAGAGGATCAGCTGGGCCAGTTAAATTTAAAGTACAAAGGTCATCTCCAAATATTTATTAGGATCTCAAAAGAAGGATATTCATAGATGTGTTTTTTTTTGAAGGATACAGGCCCTTTATGGGGGTTAATTAGGAAGAAGTTTTAAGAAAATGAAAACTTCATCAATCATAAAAGGCCAGGAAAATTGTAGTAAGGATTTTTTCCCCACAATATTAACAATGCACCTGGATCATTCCTTGAGAATAACAAAGGTTATCTCTTGAAATTTTCATTGAATAATCTTACCTCATCCACCCTACAATGCTGATCTTGGCCCTTAGTACTTTTTGTTTGTTCCCTAAACTTAAAGAACAAGTGAAAAGAAACATGATTTGAGTCTCATACAGATTCCCGAAGAACTGTTTGAGTTGGTGTAAACAGAAAATGATGGAATTTTTCAGGGAGGAGTTACAGAAAGAAACAGCACCTTCAAAAGTATATTGACTTAGAAAGTAGCTATGACAGGAAACAACAGTTTCACATTTTGAAATTTTTTAAATGAAGGTTTCCATGATTTTCTAGCAAGATATCTGTTTTACTTATCCTCACCTACAAATACAAATATAAGTGACATTTGGCAAAAGCTGGATGATCAGAAAAAAGAGGTTTATGAAAAGGTATACCATAACAGAACAAAAATTATCATTCTGCAAACTCATAGAAAGAGTTTGTCTGAAAAATATTTATTCAGCATCTGGGCCTAAATTGTGAGAATTTGGTTTGCATAAGGCTGTGGATGACAGTGAAGATCAAGATAAATTAGTGGGAAATTCATAGGAAATAAGCCTCCTGTAATCTCCCTCTATCCATAATTTGAAGTGTGCCAGTCTGGGTAGACTAGAGAAACAAATTCATGGACACACTCCTATGTATAGAAGAGAGAGGTTTATATCCAAGAGGACTTGAACATTGAGAAACACCCCAGCCCAGTCCAGTCCAAGGTCATAAGTTTTATACTATCCCATATAGCCAACAGCAATCTACAAAGTCCTTCAGACTCACAAAACACATGGAATGACACCAAGTGCAGGATGATCACAAACCAGTGAGTAGAAAGTCTGGAGGATCAGTGGTACTGTAAGCATGGTAAGCCCTTGGCGCTGGCAGGAGTCTCCACGTGTCTTCAGGTTTTAGCTCCAGGTTTCTGGTCGCATCAGGGTAGGTTGGTGTGGCTTCTCCTGGATGTCTCACAGGGAGCCAGCCTTCTCGGTCGATGCTCTCCAAGGGAGTAAACTGAGAGAGTGCCTCTGCGTCTAAGAAGGAATTATTACCACATCTCCCAGAATTCTCAGAAGGCCACGCCCACAGAAAGGTCTCCTAGCCTACCTCCAGATTGACAGGCTAGACTCCACCCCTACACTCTTCATCCTCAAACTAACACCAGATTAGGGGACTGCCACATGAGGGATGAGAGGAAAGTGGTTATTAAACAAAGGACATTGCAGAGGTGTGTATAGTTCAAAAGGATAAACCTAACTTGCACAATTAGAACCTTGTCAGTTGATCCCCCTTGATGCACACTGGACCTGATCTGGTTTTTAATTTTTTCTGTATTTTTTGTGTCTTACTATTAGGTTTATTTCATATTTTTTGTGTCATTAGGGTCACCCTTTTGAAATTGTATTATATTTTTCCCTGTTTTTCAGTATATAAAACCCAGGATTAGTGAACCTATAGGGACAGCAGATAGAATAAAATCTGGAAGGTGGAGGTGAAATGGGCATGATGGCAAGGAATCCAGGAAGGAAAAGCATGTCTGGAAACTGGCTGTGGTAGCAATCATACAATACTGCTTCATGTGACTGAACTATGGAATGACATGATATATGTATTAATTTCCAATTAAAATAAGAATAATGCAAACTAAAAGAATATATGTTTATTCAAGGACTCGAAGAAAAATACTGAAAACTACTAGAGACCCCCCATGAAATGCTGGGATACAAAGAATGGTTTTTGAATTAACATGTAGACATAGCGAAGAACAGTTTCTAATGGAGGTGCTTTTTCTTCTGTGACTGGACCGTGTTGTTTCTTTGCACAGTTTTTATTTTGGTTGTTGTTTTTATTAAAAATGGACATGTTATAAATAATGTAATATGACAACTCTGGAACTCAGCTCTGCCCCCAGTTTTTGTTATTGTTGCTTGTTGTTGCTGATGGTGGCATTTGTTCTGCTGTTTACTTATTTATTGTTTGGGTTTTTAGTGACAACACTAGACTTGTGCTGTAGTGTCTATATTCCTGACCATGCATGACAACTTAAATCTCAGATCAGTTTTCTTAAGAGTCACCTAATGCTCAGAAAGAGATTCTGGTAAAACTCTCAACCCACTGTCTCCCGTCCTTTGCAGCCAGTCTCAGCGGGCACATGAAGGTATGTTTCCAGGGTTCTCATTGTTTACAATTCTGAACCCTCACTTCCCCTTTGTGCAGCATTTCCTGGTTAACCAGAGGTGAGAGAGCAGGGTTTTCTCAGACCTTTGCTGGACATGCCTGTGGCTCTGCACATGAGCACAGCCCTCTAGATATCCATGGATGTGTGATAGTTCTTTCAAGTTCCTCAGGAACATTCTATTCCTTAGATTTCCTTTGCCTTTTGGGGGAATGGGGACCTGGGGACGAGGGGGTCAGTTTGATATTTGCTCCCACATGGATTCCCCTCGCAGGAAGTTGCCATGTGAAACCCATGAGATAGAACATTCCTCAGTAGATAAGTTCTGAGTAGGGCCACATAAAGACAGACCAGCCTGAACCACCAGATAGCAACGATTCTCTAGGAATGGGCTTTCTCTGGAGCCCTTTCCTTTCCTCCCATGAATGTCCTTTGCTGGTTCTGACAGCTCCCATTGTTCTCACTCGCATAGTCGGGGAGCAGATTCCGACGCATAGCGACCCTAGGGGACAGGGTGGAACTGCCCCCATGGGTTTCTGAGACGGTCACTCTTGACGGGAATAGAAAGCCTTGTCTTGCTCCCACAGAGAGGCTGGTGGTTTCAAACTACTGACTTTGGGGTAAGCAGCCCAATGTGTAACCACTATGCCGCCACCGGCTTGGGGAGAGATGACAGAAATAGGGTAAGTTAAAAGATCACAGCTCTGACTGTTTTGAATGGACATCTTGGCTATGTTTCCTGAATAGCTGCCCCCTCGCTTGCTAGGTTGTAAGACTTGGGCTCCTTTCTGAAATTGTGAAATTGTTCGATTTTGACCACTTTGATTCGGTCCTCCTTGCTTTTAGAGAGGAGTTCCTGACTCTTCTTCCACCAGTTTAGAATTGTTTCCCTTCCTGTATGTATTGTTCATGAAACAAATCACTTCGTTCTCATTTTAGTGGGCTTTCAGTAATGAAAATCCGAGAAGTGCTGTTTTATCATTTTAGTCCAGACCCTATGTTTGTTTTATTACTCCAAAACTATGAATTACAAAAAAAAAATCTATTAGTAGACTGCCATTTACTAAGTCAGACCATAAGGATAGATATTTTTGGTTATGACCATCCTGCCTTTAAATCCCCATATGATTAACAGTCTGTTCTGTACAGCCCAAAGCTGTACCCAGTGGTTCTGTTTACATTTTGGGTGTGCCCAGCAGCATGCTGAGCCTTCTTGAATTTAAAAGGCAGTCACTCAGCAAAGCCCATCTCAGCTTAAACTCTTCCTTGTGCTCCATATAGCACGACTGAAAGGAGTTGCATCTGTGGTAATTTTGTTGTTGTTGTTGTTGTTGGTCAATTTTAAGCAGTTTTATTTAAGACTGCATTTTCCATTAAAATGCAACATTATTCCCTTCCCCTGTGCACGTACTCCGTATTCAGGCATGGAGAATGCCCAGCAATTCAGTACAGCAGTGGAACTTTCAGCACCACCATTTCATATGCATATCGGGACCTTACTCTTTTCTACAGGGGAAAAAAGCTAAGGTATCTATGCACAGACCCAAACCAAACGCTGCCATTGAGTCCATGTCGACCCAGAAACCCTGTCGGACAGGGTAGAACTGCCCCAGTGAGTTTCTAAAACTCTAACTTTTCCAGAAGGAGAAAGTCCCATCTTTCTCTCTCAGAGTACCTAGCAGTTTCAAACTGACTTCATTCACCTGCTCATGAGAAAGGCACTTCACCACCAGGGAGGGCCCCAGGCATTCCTTCAGGCATGCCTCCAACACTTTGGTAAAGCTTGATCGGGATCGGGTGGTAGACGTTCTCCAGGTCTGCTGCGTTTCAGAGTTTCCCTCCTCTGCCCTCTGATTCGTAGCAAACCAGTTGGTAATTTCCTTTCTCTGGCCAACTATCTTCTGTTTGTCCTCATCGCCGGTTTTGCCTTGAAGATTTTAATCTTTCCCTGCGGCTTTCATGTTAAAGGCATAGAATTACAGTGAATTATTAAAAGATACCTTTTTCCCTCTGGTCATCATCTTTGGATTTGCATCTCTCAGCATTCTGAACCATATGCTCAAAACCCTCTTGACTCTTGCAGCCCTTAAATTAGTGAGGGCAACCTTCTCTTTTCTGGGATTCTTATTCACCATAGGATTGTGGAGGTGTGCTCTGGCATCCATATCAATCTCTCTTGTTCACTGACCTTAAACTTTACCACACATGGTCTACTTTTCTAATAATCAGCACTTCCTGATGATGTGTCCAAAGTAAGCAAGACAAAGCTTCACCAGCCAGATTTATAAAACATTACTAACATACTAAAGAAATTATCAAGGGCTAATACAAAGAGTGTGTTTTTTGCAAATACAATATAGTGCGTTTTTTGCATTTACTGAGAATTTTAATTTCATATTCTGCTAAGAAGCCTGGCTTCTAGCAATGTGTGACAACCTAGCAAGATTTCAAACTCACATACAGATATGCACACTGTTAGACTTCTTTCCATTTTCAATTATTGTAGTTTGTTATCAATACACTGATATCATGGTCTTGATTTAATCATGGGTTTCAAGACTCTTTTTTTTAAAAAAAAATACGATTCCCTGTATATTTACCTTTTGGGATGTTCAGAAGTATGTAATGATCGCTTCATTTCTAGTGGTGGAGGTTCATATATCCAAATACAACAATTTCAATAATTAGATGTTTATTGATGCACAACTTAAAGTTTAATTATCATGTCATCCCTATTCCTTGTTTCAGATTGGACTCCTCAAAAGCAAATTTTAGGAAGAGTTTTATCTTAAAGTGATCTATTATCAAGTTTTTCACAATCAGCACTTCTGGATGATTATTGAGGAAAATATATGGAAGGAGGAAGTGGGATTTGAAGAGAAAGAGATAGATTGGTTTTTCACATATCCTTCCTCACACACCCAACTTCGACATCTACCTTCTCGATTCCACAGGCACTACCCGTCATTGTAACTTGAAATATAACTGGCACCTTAAGTCACACAGAAGTTTTCACAGATTGCTAGAAGAGACTTTCACTGTTTTTCTCCGACCCCAAAGCAGCATGGGGATTGTGCACAAATGAGCAAGGGGACAAAAAAAATTGCAAGTCCAAAAGGGTTTTGAAAATTCATATGTTAGTAACAGAAAGAAATTAGACTGCCTTTCATTCTGAGGGCAAACTCCCAAAACTCTCCTGCTAACTTTTTACCTTTACAAAACCCCATTCTCCATTTATATTAGAAAAATGATTTTAATCTGGGTTGCTTGAAGGAATGTTGAGGCTGTCCTGGTCGTATTCCAATCTAGGCAATTATCTCTCCTCTTTTCCAAACTCCCTGTTGTTTTTATTCCAAGTGAAATGCTTCTTTTCCATTTTAACAAACTGCTCCCAGGCACTGTTGTGAGGTTGTAAAGAGTTGGAGAGAAAGGTGTGCATCAGTAGTTAGTGAACTGGTCCCAGTGTAATTTGTCTATCAACCGGTTTAGCTTTTAAAGCATTTGGGATTTTTCAGGAAGAAAGAAAAAGATCCTCTTTTCCCTAGAACCTCATTAGATGGGGAGCAGAGCTCTCATCGGAATGGAGGGAACACCAAATGTCAAAAAAGGATGGACTGTGGCAGAGAGTGAACAGCCTATAATAGAGTTTAAATTTAGATCACCAGAGATCTCCTATGTCCATGCAGAGTTAGGGGTCCCAGGGAGGCACAGATGGTTTAATTTAAAGTGCTTGGCTGCTATCTGCAGAGTTGGAAGTTCAGATCCATCCAGAAGTCTGTTTGAAGAAAAGTCAGGCGATTTGCTCCTGGGGGAAAAAAAAAACACCCAATGAAAGTTCGGCTCTATGCTGACACACAACCTTGCCATGAGTCAATAGCAGTGGGTGTGCAATAGCCTGCATTTCCTAAGAGCTCCCAAGGTGTCATGGGTTATACATTGGGCTACGAACTGCAAAGTCAGCACTTTTAACCTGCTGGAAACTCTCTTGCAGAAAGGTGAGGGTTTCTGCTCTGGTAAAGATGTGCAATCTGGGAAACCCACGGGAAGGCTGCACTTTCTCCCACATGGCCTTCATGAGTTAGAATCAAATATACAGCAGTGAGTGCTGAAATGTTTCCATGCTAGACAAGAAGGGCATGACGATAGTAACCAAATCTCCAGAGAAGTTCACATAAACCCCCTAGTCTACAAGTTCGCATATGCACCTGAAGTCAGCCACTAATGATGGCCAAAGCCCTCAAACTCCCCCCCCCCCAAGTGGGGACAGTGGGGGAATGGCACAGAGGGAGGACTCGCACCCTCTCTCTTCTCTTCTGTCAGTTGCATGCTCCTCGTTGGGTTCTGTGGATCCCATTCTCCAGCCAATTTACCATCTGATTTTTTGTGCTCCCCTGAAGTGGCCATTGTCAGTCATAAGCTTTCCCGTGGCTCCCACCCTGCATGCTTTCCAGGAATAGTGCTTGCTTTCTGAGACTGTCCTTACACAAAATTGCCCTTTCCCTCATAAAAGGACTTGAATTTACCACACTCACACTCACACATATACACACATGCAAAGCTCATCTATAGCCTAATATATATCAGAATAAATGCAAAACAATCTTTTTTCTTTTGTGTGTGTATGTGAAGCAAAGTTTAATAACATGATAGCAGAAATCCAACAAAATTGAGGGAACACCTTCTGTTTAATCTCTTCCATTGACAGTGGCCCTTCAGACAAGTCCCTTCTCTTGGAAATAATTAAATTCCAAGTGGGTTAATGGACACTTAATCACCAAACTATGTTGTAAACTTCTAGCTTATATTTGGGTTTCAACCTGCATTAGGAACACTTTAGCTGACAAAATCTATTTGAAGAATATTGCAAGTCACAAGAAAATAATTGACTTTCTCTTAAGAAAGATGTTTAGATTTGCTACTTCCAGCATTAAAAACTATTGCAAAAAAAGAGAGCAAAGTCCATTTTCTATATCACAAGGATATAATAGGGACATATTTCAGAAACCCAGTTACATTGATTTTTATCCTCCAGACACTTCCTAGCAGTGGTGGTCTCCCAGAGTGTGTAAGGAAACCTAGGAAAGATAGAGAACCACTTGACCAATCGCACATTGTGCCCGCCTGTGCTAGAAAGCAAGGACGGGTTTGTTACCCAGATCAAAGGGCTAACCATTGCCTGAAACTTTCTTTTCTCGATAAGGTCATTTTGTAATCATGTATATTTCCTGCTTCATTTGTTCCCCCCTCTACACCATAGTGACCATTACAGTCCAGCCCATACTTCATCCTAAATAATTAAGTTTTTCATTGGAAAACCCAAAGGTGCCAATTTCACATTATTCTCCTGGGGGGGGGGGGTGGTCTTCTCATGCCATTCTCTTCTCATCAAAAAGAAAAACAAAAGTTCAGATTAGTCCATTAGTGTTCCAGAGGCATCTGTATATTTGCACCTCCTGTTTCACAAATCCTTTGGTGAAGAAAGGGAAGATAGGACTGTTTCTGTGCTGATCCATAACTTGATACCAAGACAAGATGCTTGCTCCTGAGAGAGCTGATGTCAGGAAAGACTTCCAGGCAGGAAATTGATAGGCAAAGAAAGTTCAGAAAGAAACTCCCCTTCCTTCCATTGGCTTACAACTCTCTAGCCCCCCGTCCACATAGAGTTATGTTTTTTTAAATAATTTTATATGGGGCTTTTACAGCTACTACAATATTCAGTGCATCATTTGTATCAAGCACATTTGCACACATGTTGCCACATACATTTCCAAACATTTGAGCCCTTGGTACAAGTTCCTCTTTAAAAAACAAAAAACAAACAAACAAAAACTCCCCTTTCACCTCCCCCCCCCCTTTTTTTAATGAATCACTTTATTGGGGGCCCATACAACTCCCATCACAATCTCTAACATCAGTTGTATGCAGGCCACTTTTACACACCCATTGCCATCATCACTCTCAAAACATTCTCCCTCCCTCAAGGCGCTCATTATCAGTTCGCTATATTACCCTTCCTCCCCCCCTTCCCCTTGAACCCTTAGTAATTTACAAATTATTTTTTTATCCTGTACACTGTGCAATGTGTCCCAACACTCATTTCTCTGTTGTCTGTGTCGCAGAGAGGAGGCTACGTGTAGATCCCTGAAGTTGGTTCTCCCGTTCTATTCCTCCATCCCTCCACCCTCCTGGTATGACCACTCCTATTACTACTCTTGATAGATCATCTATCCTAAGTTTCCCATGTTTCCAAATTCACTGTACATCTCCTGGGCTAGCTGGATTTATGTGATAGAACTGGGGTCATAGAATTGGGAGGCAGCATGGGAACTAGAGGAAGGTTGCATATTTCATAGCTCCTACAGTGTATCTTAACTGGCTCATCTCCTCCTTGTAACCCCTCTGCAAAATGTTGTCACCTCACCTATTGATGGGCTTTGGGTCCCCACTCTGTACTTCCCCTCATTAATAATAATATAATTTTAGCTCATTGATGCCTGACACTGGATCCCTTCACCACCTCATGATCACACAGGCTGGTGTGCTTCTTCCGTGTGGGCTTTATTGCTTCTGAGCTGAATGACCGCTTGTTTACTCAAGCCTTTAAAACCCCAGATGCTATATCTTTTGGTAACCGGGCACCATCAGATTTCTTCACCACATTTGCTTATGCACACCTTTTTCCTCAGCAATCATATCAGGAAAGTGAGCATGCAAGGTTATGCTTTTTGGTTCTTGATGCCTGATATCTCATCCCTTTGACACCTCATGATTCCACAAGCTAGTGTGCTTCTTCCATGTGGGCTTGTTGCTTCTGAGCTAGATGGCTGCTTGTTTACTTTCAAGCCTTTAAGACCCCAGACGCTCCATCTTTTGATAGCTGGGCACCATCAGCTTTCTTCGCCACCTTTGCTTCTGCACACATTTGTCTTCAGTGATGTTTTTTAATTGCATTTTTATTTTTAATTAGGATAGAGTACACTGTCCACAGTGTATACATTTATAAATGGTTTATGAATATTGACATGTATAAGTTTGTATAACCACCACCACCAAATCAAAATATAAGGAATTGCTCTTCTTTCATGATTTTTAAATTGCTTTTCTCATTTCTTCCAGTTTTTAAAAATTTCTGCTGATAAATCCAGTCACTTGAAGTTGTTTTCCTAGAAGGCATACATACTTTTCTTCAACAACTTTCTCAATTTTTCTTTGTCTTTAGACAGCAGTTTGAGTATTAGGTGTCAGATGTTGATTTTTAGTTTTGTTTATTCTCTTTGGGGTTCACTGACCTCCATGAATATGTGTATGCATGTCTTCTATCATCATTGGAAAAATCATTGTATTGGGGGTTCATACAACTCTTATCACAGTCAATTCATACATCTATTATATGCAAGCACATTTGTACATTTATTGCCATCATCATGCTCAAAACATTTCATTTCTACTTAAGCCCTTGGTATTAGCTCCTCAAATTTCTCCTCCCTCCTCACTCTCCTTCCCCCATGAACCCTTCATAATTTATAAATTATGCTTATCTTGTCATATCATAAACTGTCTGATGTCTCCCTTAACCCACTTCCCTGTTGTCTACACCCCAGAAAGGAGGTTATATGCAAATTCCTACACTGTAGAAATGTTCCCCCTTCTACTCAACCATCCCTCCACCCTTCCAGTCTCACCACTCACACTACGAAGGGATCATTTGTCCTGAATTCCCCATATTTCCAGTTCCTATCTGTACCACTGTACATACCCTGGTCTAGCTGGATTTGCAAGGTAGAATTGGGATCATGAAAGGGAGAAAGAGGAAACATTCAAGAACTAGAGGAAAGTTGCATATTTCAATGTTGCTACACTGTACCCTGACTGGCTTTTCTCTTCCCTGTGACCCTTCTGTAAGGGGGTGTTGCTTCACCTACCAATGGGCTTTGGGTCCTCACTCCCCCTCATTTATAATGATATAATCTTTAGTTCTTTGTTGCTTGATACCTGATTCCTTTGACACCTCATGGTCACACAAGCTAGTATGCTTTTTCCATGTGAGCTTTGTTGCTTCTGAGCTACATGACTACTTGTTTACCTTCAAGCCTTGAAGACCCCAGATACTTTATCATTTGATAGCCAGACACCATCAGCTTTCTTCACCCATTTGTCTTCAGCAATCATATCAGGAAGGTAGGCAAGCAATGATATGATTTTTAATTCCTTGATGCCTGACTCTGATTACACAAATATTTGACCATATAGTATTTCTCAAGGTTCTGTTTTTTAATTTATTTTTCTCTCTCTCATTCTTTTTCTATTTATTTCTCTGACTGGATAATTTTTTGAGTCTATCTACTCTTCTGTTAACCACTGTGTGATTACGTCCATAAATCTTGTATCAATCAGTTCTAAATTTTTTCTAGATAGTTCTTATATTCATCTTTTACTTCATCTTTGTACATTCTTTCCATTATTTAAAAAGTATTCCTCTTCTTGGGAAGCATTTTACAAAGCTGCTTTCAAGTCCTTGCCAACTCAGTTTCAATATTCATGTCCTAAGAACATTAGTATTTGTTGACTGTCTCTTCCATAGATTTCCCTAGTTCTTAGCCCTGGGAGTGTAGCTGCTATACGTTGGGTTGTGATCTGAATGTTGAGCCGTTTGAAACCACCACAGCTCTGCAGAAGAAAGACTGGACCTTCTACTTCTTCAAGCAGTTACAGGCTATGAAACTCACAGGAGGTCACTCTGTGTCCGCATTGACTCTGTGACAGCAAGTTTGATTTTGGTTTCATTTTGTATACCAGGTAATTTTGAATGGTATCTTGAAGATTCTGAATACAACGCTATGAAATTCTAGGTTTTGTTTAAATACTATAGAATATGTTTATAGTTTGTTCTGGTTTTTTTTTTTTTTGATAGGCAATGAAATTTGATTCAAGTTGGAAATCATGACTACCCTTCTGAGGTTCATGGTTTAATGTGATTTCAACCCCTCTGTAGTGGTAGAGTTTTATTCTGATGTCCGAACCTTAGATGGTGACTTATCTCTCTACTTCTCAAATTCTTTGATATGCTTTATTTGACAAAACCCATATATGCACAGATCAAGATATATGCACAGATCAATCCCAGTGTTTCATAAACAGCTTTGTGAAGTTTCTCTCTGCAGTCTCCCCATATCCTTCATACTTTGTAGTCACCCATGGCTCCCTATTCTGATCCTCTCATGAGAAAACTAAGACCAGAGCTTTGGTGACTCCATATGCTTCACGCGTCACAAAATTAGGGCCAACTAGTAGAAAAGAAGTATTCTATTTTTGCTAGTTAAAAACATAAAGTAAATCTCTCTTAGGATGTCTTTTAATAAAAGTTTTCCCTTTTTAGCATTATTGTAAAATTTTTCAGTCCAAATAAAGTAATCTTACCTAAGAGAATACATTTTGATTCAACTAAATGAATGACAATAAAAAGCTTCTCATTTCCAAATATTTGACAATGATAAAAGACTTCAGTAAACTTTCTTAAGACTTCTTTTTCTGTGGCTAAATCTGTAATTTTCCAATGTTAAAATGAGCCCAAGTTGATTCTAAAATCAAAGAACAGACAGAAGTTCAAGTGGGTTGTAAACTTGGCAAAAACATGTTCTACCAAGAACAAGAATTCAGCCTCAAAATCTGTTACTATGCATGCAGCTTCTGCTTTTCATTTTCTAAGACCAAAGTCCAGGGGAAAAAAGATTCTTAACTTTGCATAAAGCTACTTTGTATGACTAAAGATATTGAAAATGTTTGTTTGAACTCAAGCCAACCATATGACTCCTTCTGAAAAGTCACTTTGAAATAAGCCACCTAGTGACCATAATCACACATTCAGCATGAGGATGTCACCTAGTGTTCTGAGCTTTCTTATTGACAACATTTTTAATTGCCTTAACTAATGTGGTGCTACTAAGTAGAAATAAGTTTTTGTAATATATTTTTGTTTGAATTTTACTATTCATAGACTCACAATTACCATTTCTACATTCTGCTTCCTGTTGATAGCATGAATATTGCAATTCATAAATAAAATAACTTCATTTTGATTTTCTTCCCTTGTAGTGTCAGAATTTCTCTTCTTAACAATTTTCAGTGCTTCTGTCCTAAACCATGCTCTAAAGGAGGAGTTCTTGCCATTGGAACTGCAGGCATAGAAACATAACTTTCAACATTCCCAGAGGCTCTTTCTACAAGATCTTGTTACATATTGCCAGGGCTGCAGAACATTGTCAGATCTCATCCTAACAGCAATAGACTAGGGACTTCTTCAGAAGAGAGACACCCATTTATTAAGCATTCTATTTCCTCCCTTTAACACATTGTCTACCACATGATAAACTCTCAATAGCTAAATATGTGTATACAAATATAACATGCTTTATTTTGGAGTCAGCTATATGGTTTACCAAGAGTTTTTTGCTGTATTGTGTTTAATTTCATTGGTGGATTATTCATCTTTAAAGCACGTATGCTGAGAAAAATTGTGCTCAAATATTTGTCATTGCAATCAAATTATATTGGAAGATAGTTCTCTAGATTTTTACTATCTTACATTTTATCATTGATATGTAGTGTATCCACTCAGTGCACCATTCACAGTCTGGGACTCTGTCTTTCATCTCTCCCCATTTTCTATCCAGTGCTTGGCTTATAGTAGACATCTTTTGAACAGTCTTTGTTAAATGAGTGAATGAGAATACATAAAATAATTTAAACAGAATGTAAAATTACCTGGAATGTAAAATTATTTCGTGACTTCTTGGATATAACTAATAGCATTAATAGTGAAAATGAGTGATGTTTAAGGCATTCTTCATATACTCATCAAAATGTAGGTGAACTGGACAGTGATTAGTATGATTAACTATGAGCAACTTGGAGGCAATGACCTGATCCTTTGGAAAAGTGTTTTATATTATTTCACTTAATCCTCATTTATTTCTGTAATTCTGCTATTTGTGATGCAGTACAAACCCAGCTCTCCTTAAATGTGAAGCCTATGATCTTTATTAATACATTAGTGGAATGACAAAAGTATTTTAACTTGTGCTCCAATTCTGGTTGTTTATTACAAGCTGCTAATGATGCTGAACTGATAGTGCTTCTGAAGATAAATCACAATTCAGCAGAAAAGCCTACCATGAACAATAGTGATGTCTCTTTTCAAAGAGGGAGGTAGAATGTGCATTCAGAGTGACATAAACAAAGATAAGACAAAAAGTATTAGTCCCTTGTCTCTGGTTCATACAGGCACAGATTTATTCAATTAATACTATGTCCCTCGGGCTGAGCCCCGGTGGCATAAGTGGTTGATTGTGGGACTATGACTCATGGGTTTAGCAGCTCAAATCCAGTAACAGCTCTCAGGAGCAAGGCTGGGTAGCTCCTACAACCACCAGAGGGCAGTGATGCCCCTCCTGAAAAAAAACCAAAAAAAAAAAAAAAAAAAACCAAGCAAACAAAAATACCATGTACCTGCAACCAGTAAATAGCCACAAACATATCCTCATAGTGATTCAATTGTCTTGGTTTTATTAGTGTACCCTAAAAAAAGGTCTACTCAAAGTAGTAACTTCCATGGATATCTGATGGGCCAGTTAAAATCACTGAAGAGAGTTCAGCTTAGAGTGAGACAACTATTTTGGGGGGACCCAAGTGAGTAATCTTGATAGATGATGCTCTTGGAGGACATATGTTTCTCATTGAGGCTAATTAGGAAAAAGGTGTAAGAAAATTGAAAACTGCATCAGTGAGTAAAAGGACAGGAAAGTTTTGTCAAGGAAAAAAATCACCACAATATATCTACTTATTCTTTGGACAGCAAGGGATGTCCTATAAGAACTTCATTTGAAAACTTTAATCCACACTCCCTAGAATCCTTCTCTTCCTCCTTCAGATGACTCTTTGTTCCCCAAACTCAAAGAAAATTGAGTGAGAGCACAATTGAGTTTCCCCCCCCACCAAGAATGTCAATTGGTGTTCTCTGGTGTGTCAGGCAGGGTTCTCTTAGAGAAATAAAATTCAGGACACTAGTAATGCCTTTTTATATATTTATATACTGAGAAAGATAATATATAAGATAAAAAGATAACAAGTTAACTATAAAGCAATACAGATTGCTCGGTGCAACTCACTTAAGACATATAAAATAAAAAGAGAAAAAGTTAACTATAAAGCCATACAGATTGCTCAGTGCAACTCACTTGCGTGAGGCAACTACAAGACTAGCAGTGCTTCAATTCTTGAGGGCCACTGAATAGTTCTCTGTAGAGCAATCCAGGCTATCTGGTTACAGGCCGCAAACGGCAGAGCAACAGTCACCAACAGTCACCAACTGTCGCCAACAGTCAGCCAGATAACAGAGTCCAACAGTCCCCAGCTCAAGAGATGTATATCCCAGAAGCGTGGCGAAGTAGGGCTTGAAGGATCCTCAACTCACAGTAACACAGTCCACAATTAGTTGTCCCACAGGTAGTGTTGCTTGAAGGTCCAGGCACAGGACGAACAAGGCCGCTCTCTGGTCCGAAGATCAGGAAAACAACAGAGAGAGAGGGCGGGACTTGCAAAGCACTTCCTGTATCTGCCCTTCAATTCACCCCGCGTGTTCATTGGCTGTGCCATCACAACAGATCCACCAATCTCCTGTGGCCATGTTGGCATAACAAACCTACCCATCACATCTGGTGTCAATTGGTGAGCTCAGAATTCCTCAGGAATTTCTTCTAGAAAAACATGACCAAAGAGGCAAATCCCAAAGAAACAGAGATGAACCCAGACTCCTGAATCTCGCAGACAGAGACTGAAAATTTGGGATGCAGATGTTCACCCCAAAGCAAAAAGTCATATCTTATAGTGTTAAATAAAAAGGAAGAATCCTGAAAATAACTTGAGACAAATGATAATAACCTACAAAGGAGAACTAATAAGCATAAGTTAGACCTTTCAATAAAAACTCTATAGGTAAGAAAACAATAGAATGATATGTACAAACATTTCTAAGAAAAAAATTGCCAACTAAGAATCTTATATCCAGTTAAATTGTCCTTCTATGTGAGGGAGAAATAAGGACCTTGTCATACAAGGAAAAGCTAAAGGAATTTGTAAATACAAGATCAATCTTACAAAAGACCACCGAAGGGAGTTCTTTGGACAGAGAATCAGCAACAACAACAACCTAAGATAAAAGCATAAGACACCACCACCAGGAAAGCAACCCACTCACGTAATAAAAAGAGTGAAAGAAATCTAAACATCCAAAATAAGGAACCAGATGTAACACTCCGCAGTGAACATAAAATTAACTGGCAGAGGGAAGAGACTATCAAATGGAGCAGTTGAGTAGTTCTCAAAAGAGCAAACTACTTTAAATTGGAAATTTTAAAACCTCAAAAAATGCTAAAACAAACCAACAAATAAAAGCTAAAGCTTTACCAAAATTAAAAAAAGTGGTATGGGGGCACTAAATACTGAAACCAAAAAAAAAAAATAATAAAATCTCTAAAACAAATAAACTCAGAATAGACAATTACAATGAAGAAAGAAACCAATAATACCATTAAAACACACACAGCAAAATGAGAGCAACAAGCCCACAAATAACAATAATGACATTGAATGCAAATGCATTACATGTACCAGTCAAGAGAAAAAGATGAGTTGAATGGGTAAGAAAATAGAACCCATTGATATATTGCTTACAAGAAACACATCTTAGATCAAAAGGAAAATAGAAAAAGACTAAAAATCAAAGAATGGAAAAAATATATCAAGCTACTAGTAATAAGAAATCAGGAGTAATGATATTAATTTCTGATAAAATGAACTTCAGAGCAAAAGCCACCATCTGAGACACAGAAGGCCATTATATAGGGATTAAAGCCATAATTGATCAAGATGATATAACCGTAATAAAGTCCTATATACCCAATGAGTTAGAAATTTTTAAACCTCAAAAAAATGCTAAATCAAACCAACAAAAAAAGTTAAAACCTTAACAAAAATAAAAAAGAGCGGGATGGGGCCACTAAACACTAAAACCAAAGAAAAATAATGAAACCTCTAAAACAAATAAACTTAGCATAGACAATTCACAAATTGAATCCACTACCATGAATCAATTCTAACTCATTGCAACCCTGTAGGAAAAAGTCAAACTCCTCTTGGGGTTTTCGGGACTCCTCTAGTGAGTTGTAACTCCTTATGAAAGTAGAAAAGTCTTTTCTTTCTCCTACAGATCCCCAGTGGTTTTGAACTGCTGACCTTGCAGGTAGCAGTCCAAAGTGTAACCAGTACACCACCAAATATACCCGGTGAAAGAGCCTCAAAATAAATTAATAAAACTCTAATAGAGTTGAAGAGACAAACACTACAATAATAGTGTATTGAAGCTACTTCAATACTGAACAGAACTGAACACAATCAACCAACTTGATATCTATATAAACATATACAGGGTTCTTTGGAGAAGTGTTAGGAGATGACAATGACAGCTCCAGAAGTGTATAGACATAGATGGAGGAGATGCTAAGAAACAATCGCTTCACATGTTGAGATATACATATATATATATTTTATAAATGAAGATTAATATGATTTCATAGCAGTCATTTTTACTTAATTGCATATTTCTATATAATCTACAGTTGTTAAAATAGACAATATCATATTATAAAAATAAGTTCAATGCATATCTACTTAAAATAATTCTATATGAAATAAATCATCTAACAAAGAAAAAGATTCAAATATCCTCTGAAAATATTGTTCCCGTCTAAAATACAAGATCAAAGTTGAGGTACTAGAAAATTGAAATATCAACAGATTTACTCATGGTAGGCCGATTTTGAGTAGCGCTTCCAGATGAAGCTAGATTAGCAATAAGAATATCACCATCTACCTCCAAAACTATGGTCAATGGAAAGCTTGAGCATATCTGGGGAATGTTATCTGATACAGTGCTGTGACAAACGACCTTCCATTTGCAAGTCAAACCAACTGTGATCATGGAAGAGTTACTTCTCCAAAGCAGAGTTGACCTCAGTGACTTATATGGAGCAGAGTTTCCTGACCTTCCCTGGCTGATAAGGCTTGACTCAAAATGGAAAAAAGTAGATGCAAACACCCATTAAGAAGCAGAATGAAAAGCATGAGTGCAGGAAAACATGATGTCATAAAAAATGAAGAATATCTAAAATAAATATCCTAGGCACTTGTGAGCCGAAAAGCCTGGGATAGGTCATTTTTGAGTAGATGACCGTAGAGTGCCAAGAATGACAAATTCAAGATGAATGGCCCCACATTCAACTCTGCTAGTAATAGGATAATATCTACATATCACGAAGAAAGGCCAAATAATACTGATATTCTTCAAAATTACACACCAACCACTAGGGTCAAATATGAAGAATTTCATAAATGTTTGTAGTTTGAACATGATCAAAAATAAATTTTAAATGGACTGATAGTTATTGGTCATTGGAAACAAAGATCGACACGTGGTGAAATTTGGGAATAATCACAATCATCACAAATGCATGATTTTTAGGGATGATTAAACGACTCTTTTTACAACTACTTTTTAAAAGAGCAATCATACATACACATGGATCTGACCAGATGGAATGCACAGGAATCAAATTCACCACATCTGTGGAAGGACAGACCACAGTCAAGGGATGACCACTGAACACACAGATCGTCCATTGCTTATATACACATTCAAGCTGAAACTGAGAAAAATTAAAAACAAGTCCACAAGAGCCAAAGTAGGACTTTAAGTGTCCCCAAACAAAACTCTCTTTTTCAGAATCCATGCTGACTCATCATCGTGGACCTGAGGACAACGCAGGATTCATCCATAGGGTTTCCATGGCTACGGATCTGTACCAAAACACATTGCCTCATCTTTCTCCCAGCAAGAAGTTTGAAATCACTGAACTTTAGTTATCAGTCTCATGCTTCCCTTACTTAATCACCACTGCTTTTATCTCACCTAGATGTACAGATCATCTAGAGGATATATCTGTATTGAACAATAATACCCAAAGTATTGAACAATAATGCCCAAAGACCAAAAGAGTCATGGAATGACAACGAAACTATCAGACATGAAGAACAAAAGCAAAAGATTAAAGAAATAAAAGACCAAAATGGATATCAGAAGAAACTCTGAAATTTATAGAGTAGTACACACAAGCAAACAAACAGATGAAGTAAAGGAGCTGAAGAGGGTCTTCCAAGGGTGGCTAGAGAAGATCAAGTAAAGCCCTGTAATTAAATGTGCAAAGGCCTGGTGTAAAGAAGCCGAAAGGGAAGGGCACACTCAGTATCCCACGAGCTAAAAAACGAGAGAAAAAAATCAATCTTCACCTTGCAATTCTGAAGGATTCTCTAGGTAAGATATTGAGCAAAGCAGAAAGATGAAAGGAATGCACAGAATCACAGGACCAAAGAGAATTGGGAGTCATTCAAAACCATTTCAAAAGTCAGCTTTTAATCAAGAACTGAAGGAAGAGCTCCAAGCTGCATGAGGGCATTGGCAAAAAATAAGACTCTGGGAATTGACAGAATACCAATCGAGATATTTTAACAAACAGATGCAATGCTGGAAGCGGTCATTCACTTATGCCAAAATTTGGAAAATAGTTACCTAGCCAACCATGTTTGTGATATATTCCAAATAAAGCTGATCCAACAAAATGTGGAAAATATCAAGTCAAATTTTGGTGAAGATATTTTTTGTAATTATTATAGCACTGCATCTACAGGAAATGTCCAGAAATGCAAGCCAAATTCAGAAAAATACATGGAACAAGAGATATCATTGTTGATATCATATGGATCATTATTGAAAGTAGAGACTATCAGAAAGGCATTTATGACTTATTGACTCTGTATAGGCATTCAATTCTGTGGATCACAATGCATTATGAACTATATGTCAAAGAGTGAGTACCCTAGAATATTTGATTTTGCTCATTTGGAACAAACCAAGAAGTGGCCATTTCAAACAGAACAAGGGGATACTACATGGTTTAAAATCAGAAAAGGTGTGTGTCAGAGTTGCATACTTCCACCATACTTATTCAATCAGTGTGTACAGCAAATAATCAGAAAAGTTGGATTCTATGAAGAAGAACACAGGTTCTTCTTCTTCTATGAAGAAAAACACAGCATCAGGTTTGGAGAAAACTCAGGAGCAATCTGCAAGTTGTAGATCACACAACCTTGCTTGTGCAAACTGAAGAGATCTTGAAACACTGAGAAAGATCAACTCTTGAAACCTTCTCTACTGACTATATTTCAGCATGAAAAATAAAAACAAAGTAGAAAATCCTCATAAGGGGACCAGGAAGCCATGTCATAATAGGCTCCTGAAATGAAAAGGAAATGACACGACCATCCTCAGCTTTACTTCAGTTATATGATTAGAACTAGCGTAAACATAAGCTCTCTAAGGACAGATACTTCTACTGATTTTTGTATGTGGAATACCTTGGACGAGGTAGCACCCAGGGCCCCGATGGACATTTTTTAAATGAATGACTGAAGTTTTCCAGGAAAGCAACAAGATCATTTTCTGCAGCCTATTCCATTCAGCATATTAACAGTGGCCTGGCCACACAGCATGAATACTCCTCAAAGCTAAATATAACACAAGTATTCATACTGAAATAGAAAAATTCCCTGGACTCTAACAAAAATGGTCCCGAATCACTGAAATCAGATTTCACAAGGATACCCACAGTGGGGGAGTTGTTTCTGCCTATCAGAGATCGACAGATCAGGGGAGAACAGTTCCTTAGGGCTTCATATTGTAAAAGGTGCACACCGCTTTATCCTTCTCCCCCCAACCGGCTGGTAGAGTTGAATCACCAACCTTGCACTTAGCATCCCAACACATCACCCAATGGCTCATCAGGGTTAATTGCCACAAGGATGTTGGTAGATGTCATTGAGTCCATTCCGACTCACCACACCCCATGTGCAACAGAATGAAACATGGTCCCCAGTCCTGCACCATCGTCACACATGCTCTGATGATGGAGCCCCTTGTTATAGCCACTGTGTCAGTCCATCTTATGCACTTCCCCTTTTTCACTGCCTCAAGTCTTTCTCCAAACATTGTTCTCCCCTGACAACTTCTCCAAAAATATGTAGGATACATGTCCTCATCCTTATCTAAAGGATCATTCTGGCAGTACTTTTCCCAGACAGATCTGCTTGTTTTGGCAGCCTGTGGAACTTTCAATCTTTTTCACTGGCACCCTAGTTCAAATGCATAGATCCTTCATTAGGTCTTCATTATTCAGTGTCTAACTTTTGCGTGCATATGAGGAAATTGAAAATAACTTGGCTTGGGTCAGGCACAACTTGATCCTCAAAGTAATCTTACTTTTCAACACTTTAAAGAGGTCTTGTGCAGAAGATGTTTCCCAATGCAAAGTGGCCCTTGATCTCTAGACTACAGCTTCCTTGCACATTAGCCCATGCAACACAAGATTCTTGATACATTCCATCTTTTCTTTCTATCTCATGAAGTCACCCATTGGTCCAGTTTTGAGGATGTTTGGTCTTCTTTCCTTTGAGTTATCATTTATACTGCAGGCTACAATGCTCAATCTTCACCAGCAAGCCCTTCAAGTCTTCCTCTATTAGCAACCAGGGTGTGAACATTTGCATATCACAGGTTATTAATCAGTAGGAATTACTCCTCAGTGGACGGCTGATTCCTTCATGGTCTCTTCTTAATCTGGAAGCTCCTCTCAAACCTGTTTATTTTGGGTGACCTTGCTGGCATTTGAAATACAATGACATAGCCTGCAGAATCACAGCAACACACAAAAGACTACACTAAGACAAATTGGCAGACAGATGGCATGGAACAAGGATTCGTCTAAACTTAGATTTCAAAATGTCATCAAATCCAGTTGTGGGTGCAAGACTTGACAGCGAGCATCCAACAAGATCATATTCAAAGAGCTGATGATGGCCTGGAAACCAGCTGTGTTGTTGTTGTTGCTGTTAAGTACCTTAGAGTGGGTTTTCGCCATGGCTACCCTACACACAACAGCAGGAAACACTGCCAGTTAGATGCCACCCTTACCATTGTTCCTCTTCTTGGGCCCATTGTTGCAGCCTGGATGTCAATCCATCTCCTTGAGGGCCTCCCCTCCTTTGTTGCCCTTCAACTTTACCAACTATGATGTCCTTCTCCAGAGATTGCTCTCTCCTGACAAAATGTCCACAGTAAAACAAAGTCTCACCACCCTTGCCTCTGAGGTACAGTCTGGTCATACTTCTTCCAAGATTGACTGGTGTGAACTTTTAGTGATCCTTTATATCTAGTGGTGAGTCATCTTCTTCAGCACCACAATTCAAAATGTGAAATTGATGGAAATGGTCAGAAGTGGTTGAACTTGGAATAAACTCAGTGCTATCGAACCACTGTGAAGAGAGTAGAACTGCCCCGTGGGTTTCTGAGCTTAGAGAGCCTCATCCTTCTCTATGGACCAGCTGTTGAATGCAAACTACTGACGGTTAGCAGAGGAACTCAGAACCCACCATACCATCAAAACTCAAATCAAATTTACTGCTTGTCATTATTGACTCAAAGAAACCCTACAGGACAGGGTAGAACTGCCCTCTGGGGGTTTCTGAGACTGAAACTTGTTATGGGAGTAGGAAGCCCTCTCTTTCTCTTGACGTGCAACCAGGGTTTCAAACTGCCAATGTTGTGGTTGGTGGCCCAATGAGTAGTTACTACACTACCAGGCTCCTTTACCATACTACCAGGACTGCATAAAAGAAGTCTTCAAATCTGTCTTGAAAAAAAGGGTTAGATATGTTCAATTTTTCTCCCAAGGAGCAAGATGTACACCAGGGTTATATTTTTCAGCATGCATTCAGTCTGTATGCTGAACAAATAATCTGAGAAGCCGGACTGTAGGACAAAGAACACAACACCAGGATTGGAGAAAACAGCCTGAGGAGAGCAGATGACATAACCTTGTTTCTGGAAGGGGAAGAGGATTCGAAGCACTTGCTGATGAAGTCAAGGATGACAGCCTTCAGTATGGATCACAAGGTGACGACGTGAAGCCAGTGCTAATGATGACAGAAGTCTTCAGTATGGATTACACTTTGTGTTAGTCTGGGTGGACTAGAGAAACAAATCCAGAGACACTAGTATGTGTGTAAGAGAGAGTTTTATATCAAAGAGCAATTGCATATTGAGAAAGCATCCCACCCCAGTTCAGATCAAGTCCATAAGTTCAATATTAGGCCCAATATCTGATACTAGTCCATAAATTCCTCATAAATTCATGCACCACATGCAATGATTCTGAATGCAGGAAGCTTACAAGTTAGTGGGTGGAAAGTCGTGTGGCTCCAATAGCAGTTGATACATCCCCAGGGCTCAGACTGCCATAGCGAAGTTCCAGGTGGCTTGTCAACAGGAATTTGAAGCAGAGAGAAAGAGAGAGACAGAGAAATGAAGAGAAAGAGACCTGCCTCTTCTGATGGCAGAATCAAGAGAGAGAAAATTCCCAGAATCCTCATGAGAAGCCACATCCATGACAGGCTAGACTCCACCCTTTCACTCTTCATATCCTCCAGTTGACACACGATTCTGTAACTACCACATACTTCAATACAACTATAAATGAAACCCTTCTAACTGGGCCAAGAAACAACATCGTGATAAATAGGGAAGAAATGGAAGAATTTCTTCTTCGGTGATCAATAATCATTGTCTATGGAAATAGCCGTTAAGATATAAAAGACATGCTCTGTTGGGGAGCTGCTACACCAGACCTCTTTAAAGTGTTACAAGCAAAGATGTTCACTTTGACAGCTATTATGCAACCAACCCAAGGCACGGTGAGCTCAATTGTGTGATATGCAGGAGAAAATTAGACCATGGCAAAGTAGAAGAGAAGAAGGCATGTGACCTGTATCCTGGCTTCTAACTTGGTGGTCTTATGATCTTGCAGTGGGTGGATCATTGAAAGGCTTTTATTTTGGGGGACCCAAAATGTAGTGCATTCCAGTGGGGCCACTAACTGAAATCTTTCCCCATGGGAGAAAGTCTGGATATTCTAACCCCATAGAAAGTTACAAGTCCTAGAAATCAACAGGGCAGTTCAACCCTGTCCTGCAGGCTCGCCAGGAGTCAGAAGTGACTCAGTGGTAGGGAGTTTGGTTGGGGCTATGAAACATTTTTAAAAGGTTTCGTTGAGAAACATACACACTTTATCCAACACAAATCCCTGTTTGCCTTCAATGCTGGGCTGCTTCATACAGTTACACCACTGGCTCAGCTCCTAAACCAAACCACAGGCTCACCGCCACAAAGGCAAAGCCAACTCACAGCACCCCCATGTGGGTTTCCAAGTCTGTAACTATTTACAGGAGTAGAGAGCCCAGTCTTTCTCCAGAGGAGCTGCCAGTGAATTTGACCCGCCGACCAGGAGAATCACAGCCCCAACACAACCACTGCACACCAGGACCCCTCTCAGCTCCTAAGGACATTCTAAAACTTCATTATCTATACTATCCAGTACAAGATTGGTGGTGCAAACCCAGACGCTGCTCCTTAGGAAAGGATCAGGATGTCGACTCCTATAAAGACTTAGCCTCTGACCCCTTGAACAGACTTACCATGAGCAGGAAACAACGCCAGGGCCATGAGTTTGTTTTCTGTTTTGTTGGGGCAGAGAAAGAAATGAAAGAGACTTGGCAATGAAACAAGGAAAGTAGAACTGACCTTTGAAGACGATTAACCCCAACTGTTGAAAGCTGATCCATTTCTTTTTTCTACAGTCCTTTCAGGACCCTCTTCTTTTTGTCTGTCACCCATTGATATTTTCAATTATACGTTTTTTTTGTTTTTTTTTTTTAAATATGTGATCCTCTATAAACTTTGGCTATTTTAAATGCCAAACTTCCCTAGGATCTAGGACTCAAACACTTTTATGATCCATCCAGGCTACAAAACCAATATTTCAGGATGATTTTCTGTCCCAGAGGCATTGGACAAAGCTCTGGCTGTAGGGGCCCTGTGGTTGGTGCAATGCTGCCATCTGGTGTCTGTTGTGACAAATTGCCCGAGGCATTGACCGCCTCCCAGGCAGAAATGCTTTCCAAACTTTTTGCACTGCAGAATTCACCTTAAGCTGGGTAAGAGCCACCTACTTGAGAGATTAAAATCCAACTCTGTCAAACGAGTTGGGTGCTCAAAAAGTGAATTTCTACTAAATCTCATTAATAAGTACACTCGTTAATATGTAATAATGGGTGTTCCAATCGATAACACTATTGGGTTTCTGGGATGGCTTACCGTGGTTCTTGCTCCTCAAGACTGAAAGAATTCACGCGGCAAAAGCACCTTTGTAAATTCAAGGAGCTTTGTGAGGGAAAGGGACGTTTCAAGCATGACAGTCTCAGACAGTACACTCTGTCTCTGGAAAGCGTGCCAGGCTGCATGGCGGGGACCGCACATGATTGCTGTCTAAAGAGGGCTGTTTCAGGGGAACGCAAAAAAAATAAAAAATAAAAACAAAAAACATGGAAAATGGCTCTTTAAGAGGAGTCCATAGAGCCACAGGGGAGTCGCAGAGCCAAAATAAGAAAAAGAGAGTGTGAGTCAGGCTTGCAGATGCGCACCGCCCATGTGGGAGTAGCAACCACACTCTTCTGATCCGCAGGAGAGGTTGAGGGTATTGGCCCACCTGAGTGGCTGTGCCGAGCTTTGTGACCAGGTTTCACCTGGGTCTAGGTGACCCTGGGCTGACTGTACACAGTTTGGAAAGTCCTGATAGGTGTTCAATGTGTGCCTGGTTTCTTTGCAACCCACTTATTTTTTTTCCTCACATAACTGCCCTGTAAGGAGTAGGAAGCCCAGCCTTGCTCCTGGAAACCTGCTGCTGGATTTGAGCTGCCAACCCCATGGGCTTCAGTCCCGCATACAACCACTGCACCACTGGGGCTCAGCTGCAGCCCCTTTATGTTGTGGCATGCAAAGCTAATTTCTGTTTAGTTTTACATAGGCATTCGGTGGCGACAACCCCTTGATCCCCAATCTTTCTACCTGCTGGTATTATTAACAACCGTGTTCTATAGTTGAAAATTATATGCAATTATATCATCTTTCATCTGTGCATGAAGTCTTCGTATATAAGAGGGCTTCAGGAAGTTAATGGAAATAATCCATTGTCTTTTGATCCCATTTATCCAAGCACTTTTGAAGACTCCTTATATATATATTACTGGGCATTGTCCTACCATCACCCCACCAGTATGCTACTATTAATGTTTTCAATTTTCCTCGTGAGGACACAGACTCAGAGAGGTCTTGGTGGCATACCCAACCTCACAAAAGGCGCGAGAAGGTCAGGATCTCACCCCAAACGATGTGGCTCCACATTTTCTAAGTGACTGGGCCTCACTGGATCTCAACAAACCACATGGTGGCAAAGTTAGGCCCCTGGGATTGTCAGAGTGGGTGTAACTCATAGTCCAAAGGGCTGTGACAAATTGATAAATGTTGTGGGGGCAGCACAAGGGTCCCACCTATCCAACTGATTTGGAACAGAACTTAGCCAGCAATATAGTTGGGATTCTTTTAAAAAACTATCTGGGAAAGGTGGGAGGTACACTAGAGTGCATTAATAGCTTTTTAAAAAATTATAGCTTATTGGGCATACTAAGTGTTTAAAAACATTCCACTAGAGGGGATAAGGTTTCTCAAGTTCTCCTAGTCTTTGCCTTTTTGTCCAGAGAAGTTTAGTGGGGCTCACCTGAGGTTGTTCATATGTTCCATTGTTCTTTCCAGATTCCATATTGTCCTCCATTAAAGCTCTCTCTTGTTTACATATTAGGTTTTAGGGTGTAGGCATGATAAAAGATAATCTATACCATCCTGTTTGTTTCATTTACAACCATACCACTCTGGGAGAGCATTTAGAATTTGCAAACCCAACTTTGAGCGGATAATCTAACAGTTGGGAAGACTCTTTGCATGCAGGTAAGCTTCCCTTCCCCCTTCTAATTGGCCTTCCTAAGGCTAAATGTTCAACTACCAGTAACAAGGAGGATGGTCAGAACCCAAGAAACTGCCCCATGGCAGAAAAATTTATTCATTTACCTTTGTCAAGATTCGACAAAAGAAAGAGCATTGTCACTTTGTAATGAAGAACATTATAAATCACCCCCACCCACAGAGCATAAGGTAATACTGTTTCAAGTATCCTAACTTTAACCCATAGTATACAAGCAAACCAGAGACCAATGTAACCAAAGATATATGAGTGGATTTGGAGCTCACACTTAATCAGAGTCCTACTCTAAGAACAATTTGGTCTTATGACATGGCTCTGCTTTATATTCATCTTTGAGGAGATCACTGAAGATATGGGTGCTACAGTAAAGGTGAGGAAGCAGCCAGAGGGTGCCCAGCAATCAGAAAGAATCCTGTCTGGGTCTTTATGGCTTGTCTTAAAACAAATAGTCATCTAGGTGAGGCATCAATTTAGTCCACATGATCCAAGGCTGTAAATAAGAAAATCCAAAGCCAGAAGAAGGAATGGTATCAGATCTTCAATTATAAATGCCCAGTTTTCAGTAGGGTATGGATGACAGGAGAAGCTCAAAATTCCACTTGTATGCTTACCATGTGGGTGAAGCCTCCAGTGACTCCCTTGGATCATAGGGGAGGAATGTGAAAAAATCTTGCTATCAGAGAATATTGGAGAGTAAGTGAGTAAACTCTCACTGCCATCAAGTCACTGCCGAGTCTTAGCAAACCCCTGTGTGTTTCCGTGACTCTAAGTGGCTATGGGAGGAGAAAGCCCAATGTTTCTCCTGTGGAACTTTGGTAGTTTTGAACTGCCAACCATTCAGATCACAGCCCCACATTTAACCGCTGTACTACCAGGGCTCCATACAGCAGTTGTAGTTAAGATAAAAAGTAACATCCTATCATTCTAGATACCTTTTAGCCCAGTGGTTTCAACCTTCCTAATGCTGTGACCCTTTAATACAGTCTTTCATGTTGTAGTGACCCCCAAACCATAAAATTATTTTTGTGGCTACTTCATCACTGTCACTTAGCTACTATTATGATCGTTATATAAATATCTGATATGCAGGATGTATTTCCACTGGTGCCAATTGAACATAACTAAAGTGTAGTGATTAATCACAAAAACTATGTAATGTTATATTGTGAACTATTTATTCCTAATGACAAGTAAGTGAAATTTTGTCTTGAATCATTGTGTTAGTGTGGGTAAACTAGGGAAACAAATTCACAGAAGCCCATATGTATAAGAGAGAGTTTATGTAAAGGGTAAGTGTACGGTAAGAAATCATCTCAACCCAGGGCTGTCCAAGCCCCTAAGTCCATAATGAGTCCATATATCTGACAACAATCCCCAAAGTCCTCCTCCATCTCACAAAACACACACAATGACGCGGACTGCAAGAGGAAAACCTAATCAGTGAGCGTGTAAGCATCCCAGCACTGGCAGGGGTATCTATGTGGCTGCTCCTGCACCCAGGGCTGCATCAGGGTAGGTCTATGGGGCTTCTCCTCAGGGAAGTCTCGCAGGAAGTGAGCCTTGCCAGCTGAAGGAGGGAACTGGCTAAGGCAGCTGCATCCTGGGCCGCCCATTAGAGAGGAAAGAGATCCAAGAACAAAAAATATGAGGCTCGTGGAACCTTTTATCTCTCTGTCTGTCAATTAATCCCACGTGTGTTTATTGGCCCGGTTGGCACAATAAATCTTACTTAGTTCAAGCATGGTGTAGCGTGGGTAACAGTCTTCATGCTGGGTACTCACTCCTATGTGGGTGTATCTGCGGTGGGGGCAGACTCGCCTGGAGACAGAGAGAGGAGCAGTGTCTCGGTTCCTAAGACCATTAAAAATATATGTTCTCCAATAGTCTTAGGTGACACCTGTGAAAGGGGTCATTCGACCTGCAAAGAGGTCACAACCCACAGGTTGAGAACCGCTGTGGTAGAATTTGTAAGTATTTAAGAAGCAAATTGTCATACCTTTCTTCCACATGGTGACTGTTGGAGAGGTTGGGGCAGTGGGTCCAAACTGCCTACCTTTTAGCCGGAAGTCAACTGTTTCACCACCGCACCACCTTTCAGTTTTCTTCTCTAGTATCAGTCTGCTTGTGCAAGAGGGCAGTGACCCTGCAGTCTTTAAGCCGTGCACACTGACTAGACCGGGTTCTTTCAGGAGCATAACACACTCTCTGAGCCAGAGAGGCTTTCAGCTATTCCAATGGACATCCACACATATCAATAACAAGTTAAAGAAAAACAGGGAGGCCTTACCAGCAAGAACAAGAAAAGAAAAGAGAATTCTGCTTCATTGCAGTGGTCAGAAGCTCTCCCTTCTGGGCTCTTGGCAGGATTCTTATACCATTTGTGTGTGTGTAGCCATAGGCATAGTCATGGGTGTTCAGTCCGATAAAGGGTGCAGTCTGAAATGTTTAGTCCAATAAGGGGTAGAACCTCAAGTGTTTAGTCTGATAGCCTTGGATTCTGACCAGTTTAGGCTTCCTTCTTGTCAGCCATTTTGTTGTCCATGGTTACTCCATTTTGTGTGCTCTGTTCACTAGCCCTGGCAGGTGTGACAGTGAAGGGGGTCAATGATGAATTAACACACTGATTGAGTGCCAGATGACCTTTGTCCTATCGATGTCAGTGCCATGGCAACCTCTCTCCTTGCAGAGCCACTGTATTTTGGTGTCACCCCTTCTGGCAGAGTCAGGGGGTGTAGTGTGCACCTGAGTCATTTTGCCACTCCAAGGAACCACTGGGTCTCCGTGCAGATGCACAGTGGTAAATTAATGTCAGGGGACTTGACAACGCCTGCCATGCAACTCAGCCACCTGCCAACTGGTCTTCATTCCGCCTGGTAAAGCTCTCAGAATTGTTTGGATGCATGCCGTTCAACTTCTGAATCTCAAAAACGAACATCCCTCTACAGATAAGACAAAGATGTCTCATCCCAGTCTCTCTCTCTCTGTCCACATGAGGTATCCAAAATTGAGTTGTTTCACAAATTCATTGAAATCATTTTCATAATTTCCTTTTTTTGCCCTGACTCAAGTGCAGTTCATTCAAGGTAACCATTGGAGCCCCCATCTACCACTTGTAGAGGGAAGGTGGCTACCTCTGAGAGACCCTTTATCTTGGAGGCTGTCACTTTCATTTGGACCAGATTGGTAAGGGCTCAAAAGTATGGCTACAAAACCTTATAAATTGTATTAGATAAAAATATCAAAATGGGAAGTTATTGTTTCTCAACCTAGTCTCTATGAACAACTATAGACATGTGAAGGCGGGGAGTCCGTCTCTTTAACTTCTTCCCAAAGACTCTGTGTTCTTCTGCTGAAGAGGAGCTGATAGCAAAGGCTCAAGTAGAAATCAAAGTTTAGAAAAGGGTGATGATAACATATGTAAATGTATGCGTGATACAATAGATGTATGGATTGCTATCAGAGCCCACAGTAAAATAGTCTTCTTACAAAGGTAGTTTGGGCATCCTTGAGCATTACATTGAAAGGTTCTTTTGAGTTTGAAAGCAAAAAGAGGCCTGAGGCAGTAAGATCAGGGCTGTAGGGTGGATGAGGGTAAGGTCTCCCAATGAAAGGTCTCCCTCTGCTTGCTACCCTGGAAAACTGAAAAGATGCACTGTCCTAATTGGGAGGGGGAGAGTATTTCACTGGGGCAAGTTTCTAGTTTTTATCTCACTGATGCTTTTTCTATTTTCTTAGAATTATCCATCATTACTGTCTTGAGTTCTTTTAGAAATCAATCTGATTAACTCCTTGAGATTCCCACATAAGACATCCACAAGATAAGTCTTTGAGGTCACTTGATCAGTCACCAGAAGCTTCTGAGCTGACTTTCCTGCCTCGACTTTAACTGACCCATGAGTTTTTTGTTTTCATTGTTCTTCTCTCTCTTTTTTGGAACACACCCAACCAGCTCTAAGACAGGTATGCTAATGAAAGAACTTGTGTGCAGTCAGCCACAGGCTGTGGAGACAAAAGTGCTTTTTTGTTTAAAAGCACTTTGTTTGGAATAAGTCAGTGAGTGTATGGACTGGAGCCCCAGTAGCAATATTTTTTGTCTTATTCTTATAGATGATTTATTTTGTAACTTTCTGAGGATCTGAAGAGGTTTTGTACTGTTTGAGTCAATTATAAAAAAAGAGCAGAGAAGTCACAGGGGTTTAATATTATAGAAGTAAATTTTCTTATAGTATGTACACAAGTAAGGTTCTTATAATACATACACAATTAACATACATGATTTCTTCTGACAGTTAAGCAAGCCTTATATTGCTGAGGCTAATGGTCTATAAAAATATATTTCATAGTGAAAGGAAAATATTCTACTTCATAGTGAAAGAAAAATATGTCAAGTTTCTCTTCCTATACAAACCACTTCATCTTATTATCAACCAGTGTTTAGAATTTCTTCTATGTCTTTGTTATAAGTCCCAATATACATATTGCCTATTATACTTTTAAAAGGTTTACATATATTTTTTAATTTGGTACTTACCCCATGGTTAGCATTTTTCATGACTGTGCATTCATTTGTATAATTCCACATCTCCTTGTGTAATTCCACATTTCCTTTAACATTACTCATACCACAGATTGCCTGGTCATGAATTCGCTCATTGATTTTACATCTGAAACAAACAAAAAAAAGTCCTCTATTTCATCTTTAATTTTGAAAGGCATTTCATTAGGTCTACAATTTCACATTGGCATTTTTTTCTTCTCTCAATATTTTTAAGATATCACTCTGCACTGTCTTCTCACTTGGATCAATTCTGATGAGCAATGTGTGCCATCTTTGTTCGTCTGCACATAATATGTCTCTTTTACCTCTGGACCCTCTTAAGATATTTCTCTTTGTCAGCAGTGTTGAACAATTAGATTTTTAAACTCCCATGCTGTCATTTCTTCAAGTTTTATGAGCTTGGAGGATGCTGCCATCTTGAGTCAGTGGTTTACAGTTTTTAATGAAATTTGAAAAATGTCCTCAAATTCCTCACCTCTTTAAAAGATTCGACTTAGCTCTGTGTCGGGCTGCTTGAAGCTGTTCCACTGCTCACTGGTCTGCGTTATCATCTTTTTATTCTTCTCTGTGTATTTCATTTGGGATCATGTCTATGACTTCAATTACAGATTCCCCCTAGCCCCCGCCCCCACCCTCGCAACCTTTACTCTGTTGTTAATTCATTGGAGAAAATATCCTCGAGGCATTGTCATTTTTTATCTCAAGAACTTATATTTGGATCTTCATTTTTTTCCTTACTCAACTTAGCATGTTTAATCTTTGCTCTATTATTTTTTTAGTTATAGGATAAAATCTTAATGCCTGCTCTTTATGTCTCTGTCTCACTTCTAAGTCTGCTTCTCTTGGGTGATTCCCCCCACCCCCTTAGCAAGAGTCACACTGACCTCCTCCTTGTACGTCTGGTGTTTGTTTTACAGGATGCCAGACTTTGGAATGTAACCTTGAGGTATTAGATATTCTTATAGTTCTAGAAGCACTCTTAAGGTTAGGAGGGGGATTCAGTTGTGTAACTTGGAAACCATTTGTAACTAATGTGATTATAGTATATCTAATGTAATTTGTAACTAATGTTCCATTCAAAGAGAAAGTCTTATTTTCAAAAATAGTTATTGACACATCCTTAAAACCTCTCCAAAGATCTTTATCTAACCTTTCTGAAAATGTGGGTAAACTGATTTGCTTAGACTTCTATATATCGTCCTAGTAAACTTTTTAAAGCAGTACAGTAGGACAAAGAAGTATCATTTTCTTTGGTGAAAATCTGCCCTATTCTTTTATACACTTCACAAAATACTTTAACTGATGGTACACAATCAATAGGTAGCATTATCATGAAGAGCAATTAAAAATTCTACTAAACACTGCATAATGATCAGATTTTTGTATAGCTAGCACATGAACATGAACATGAACATGAACATGGGCCCAAATGGCTGACACTTTTTGAAGATTTCAGTTACCTACATATTGGGCTACATGAAGTTGCCCCACACTTCACTGGTGTGCTTTTTCTTATTTTTATTGAAATGTGAAAACCTAGACTCTTATAAGTTCAGTTTTGTTCTAGTGTTAATATTTTCTTTTTGATTGAGGTGTTATCTGTTTTACTTTGTATTGTTGTTAGTTTGTTTTTTAATGTTCCAGTATATGACATCTAGAATAGATATATCTAGAACTGAATTAGTGGTGCTTTGGCAGTATGGCAGGGGAAGTTGAAGAGAAACTGGGCACTAATAGCAATAAGTACAAGAACAAAGAAAATGTTCTAAAACTGATTGTGGTGCTGATGGTACAACTCTTCTTGATGTAATCGAACTATTGAATTGTTCAATATGTGAATTACATGCCAATCAAACTGTTGGGGTTTTTTTAAGTCTAGCTTTTTAAAACATTGCTTTGGTTATCATATTGTAATCTGTATTTGCATTTTTTTTACTTTAAAATCTTTAAATAAAACATTTAATAACTATCTAAAAAAAAAACACATTGCTAGGTAAAAGTGGAGTGCCAGCCATTCTAGGTTGAACCATGCTCATTCTTGTGGAAAAACCCTTCATAGTGCTCCATTCAGTAAGCAATGCCCTGTGAATTTTGCTACTTCCTGTCTATTGGACTCAAGTCCTATTCCTGGGCTTGTGTGATTGCGGGGCACTGTGCCCTTGACACTGCAGGGTTCTGTCCAACATCTTGAGTAGTTTTTTCACACATGTGCACTGGTCAGTAGACAGCTGAGTACTTGAAAGAGATTCTGAGGTTCTCTAGAGCTCTGTCCACAAAGTTCTCTTTTCTCAGGGATCTGCCCTGCAAAGGTTCGCTGCTCTAATCTTTCTGAACTCTTAACTGTCAATCACCCTGAGAGCCAGTAGGCCAGTCTCCATCTGAGTTAGCACTGCCAACATCACGACCTTTATGCTGTCTCAAATCATGACACTGAGATGATCAGAAGACTCACACCTTCTAAGGTAACTTATCTTTCTACGATTGTTGGCCTTTGTTGCCTGGTGTCCCTAGTTTGGGGAAAACCTTTTTTTTTTTTTTTAAGTTTTTTGGTTGTTTTGTTTTGAACTTTGTGGTTGTTTCAGATGAGAGTGAAAGTCTAGTCCTATTAACCTACGCTGCCGAAAACCTCATTCATAATTTTGACAAATAAGGACTTTCAGTATTTCCTCCTTTGCTACGTCATGGACATGGAGCTGTGATGGAGCAGGGGGTGAAAACATGTGACAGCTAGTCACACTCATCAGAGGCTCTGCAGAGGAAAAGTGTTCTAGTTTGCTTTGCTAAAGATACAGGACCTGGGAACTGCGTTGGGGAATTTCTACTGCGTCTAGGAGCATGCTTGGATTCAGTGGCCTGGAAGTACAATGGAAAGAGAAGCAGTGGCGAGGTTAAGACTTTCCCCCAAAACATAGCTCAAGCTTTCTCAGTTTCTTAAAGAATCAGCTACTGAAAATTTACATCCTCTAACTCCTTAGACATGATTGTATTAGAGGCTAGAGTGAAAAGCTGAACGTGGATCATGTTTAGTGTGATGGAATTAAGTAAGGTGACCAGATTTTAAGTGGGACACCATTGACTAGGGTGGGAGTGGGGGGGGTTCTTGATTAAAAATGTGGTCTATATGACCACAAAAATGCTCATAGAATGAAAAAATTGTACTATAATATATTTATTTTAACTTTAAAACGTCACAGGATGTTGTTAAATTATTTAAAAATGAACATCTGGTCACTTTAAATAAAGGCTCATTGTCTTGAGTTCAATATGAGGGTCTTGAGACTTCGGCTGAGTTGAGCGCATCCCAGGCTGCTCCTCTACTTCCTATCTCTGCTCAGATGTGTGGGAGTGCAGATGGAGGGGAGACAGTCATATGGTGAGATGCGTGGTCACTGCTCTCGTTGGGAGAGCCGATGTTGAAGAGCTCACTCAAATTCAACACCAGTGCATCACTCATAACAAGCCTATAGGACAGAGGAGAACTGCCCTTGTCCGTTTCCAAAGTAGGAATCTTTACAGGAGCAGAAAACCTCCTCTTCCCCCCTTGGAGACACTGGTGGGTTTGAACTGCTGACCTTGTGATGAACAGCCCAACGCAGAAGCCACTATGCCACCAGATCACAGAGCTCTTGACAAGCAAGCCTTAAACACATGATCAGTGTTGGATTTCTATTCTTCTGAACACTTTTATAGCAGGTCATTCTTCTAGCAAAGGCAATCCCCTATTTGTTTCTCAGCTAGCAGATATGTAAGTATTACATCTCCACCCATTAGCTTCTCTTTTCAATGCACTCTGCAGATGCTCCTTCAGTCTTTTCTCCCCAGTACAAAGCAGAGTTCTTCCTTTGCTTCTTGTCTTGCAAAGGAGGCTACTCCCTCAACCCTCTCCCAGAAAATGTTCTATCTCACTTACACTGTAGTGCTGCTAAGTATTTTTTCATCCAAGCAGGTGGGGGGGGGGGCGGGGAACCTACCATTTCATCTTTAGCAAGGTAACAGTGTTAGTCTGGGTAGACTAGAGAAACAAATTCATAGACATGCATATGGATATAAGGGTAAGGTTTATATATAAGAGGAGTGGAACATTGAGAAAGCATCCCAACATAGTCCAGTTCAAAGCCTAAGTCTGATAGTAGCCCTTATGTCCAATACCAGTCTATAAAGTCTTCTTCTGTCTCATGAAGTCATAGGCCAGTGGGTGCAGAATCCTGGTTCTGGCAGGGGTCTCTCCATGGCTCCTCGCTTCCAGGGCTCAGGGTCCATCAACAGCATCCAGTGGTGGTAGATGTAACTCAGTGCTGGCAAAGGTCTCCATATGGCTTCTCCAGCTTCAGAGGTCTGTTTCCATCAGGCTAAGGCCATGTGGCTTCTCCTCCAGCTCCTCAGGCACTGCCACCTTGTCTTGTCCATAGTTTGTCATCTTGGAGACCGACTCCCAGCAACTGGGGAGATGGCCTCTCATCTCCACGAGGGACATATCGCGAGATTTCCCAGAAGTCTCAGGAGAAAGCCATGCCCACACAGAGGCCTCACTGGCTACTCAATGGCTATCTCCAGATTAACAGGTTAGGCTCCACCCCTAGACTTTCAATCATGAAGTTGACATCAAGCACATGACAGCCACAGTGACCTTCCAGCAGCATCCTGTTTTCCCCTCCCACAATGTTCACTTAACAATTTAGCCATTCAAGACGCTCCTGTTTACAAAGTGGTTCCCTGGCCACAGGTCACATTCTTCTTTCCCTCCCCATTCAAGCCCCTCATAACTGATAAAAGCATAGATTTGTCAGCATATAAAGGGAGTACAGCAGAAGTTAGTAGTCATGATTTCTCACCCAAATTGCTTTAGTAAAAGACAAAGAGGATATCATCTAAATATGCAGATGCCAGTCCTTTATTTGGGCACTATGCATGAAAAATACATTTGCTTCTGCATTTAGTTATGAGTGAGGTCGATTCCTCTTCCTTTGTCTCTTGTTTTATCCGTGTATCATAAAAGTAGTGTGAGATCTATGAGGATTGTGGGAAAATGTCCTTGGAACTACATCACTCATTTATGTTTCTGGGCATTGTATATTTATTGAGAACTATGGGTATACCAGCCAGGATAGGTGATTTGTCTCCAGTCCTGTTGGCAGTATATTGTCAACTTGTTTTACCTCAAGGCCTCTTGATTTCTTTCTGCAGGTGCTGGGGTCAACAGAACAAACAGCTGTCAATCTGATAGCAGTGGATTCCTGGAAGAGACCCCAGAAGCAGTGCCTTTCCAGGTAAAGTGTGCTTGAGGATTGAGCTAAAGTCTTTATTGCTAATTTCTACCTCCCCACCTCAGCCCTGCCAGCCTCCCTTGCTCAATGTCCTCACTCACTGACAACTTGGAAGGAAACATATTTGAAAGTACCCCAACCAATGCTTAGAAAGTTCAAGTAGCTCTCTCCCTAAAGGCAAGGGATGATAGAGTTACTGCACTAGACAAGGGGTTTCTTTCCTTCTTCCTATTTGCTTTTGAATTTCATAAGCAAGGAAGCTGAGCTTCATAGAGAAGAGCTCCCTAATAAAGTTGTAAAACAGTGAGGTGGGGGAGGGAATAAAGGTTTTAACTGTTGACTCCTCACTCTTAAGTCAACGGTAATTAAGACTCTAACCAAAAAAGAGCCCAATTATTGCCTGTTTGTCTTCCCTACATTGTTGACCTGCCTGCCCTTTTCCTTGGTGCTTGCACAGATGTGCCCCTCAGCAGGCAGCCACGGTCTGGATGTTCAGAGCCACGGGGATCAGAGCACCAGCTTAGCATCATTCCAAGACCTACAGCAAGAATCGGATGAGTCTGATTCCAGGAGCATGATGAGCACTTCTGTTTCAAGTCAAGACTGGGGGGCCTTGAAAGAAAAGCTCTCCTTGTCTGTTGGGGAGGACGAGCCTCGGCTGTCTGCCATGGAGAGCCCACCTGAGATGTGCAAGCCAGAGCTAGTCCTGGACCAGACCTCCTCTTGGAGAGACCACCCAGCAAAGAGCACCCATCTGTGGCAGCCCCTGCCATTGCCCCCCACTGAACAGGCGGTCTGTGCAGGTACAGGATTTTCCAATGCTGACTGCCCTCTGGAGGTGACAGCATCTCCCATCCTAAAAGGGAAAGACAAGTGTCTGAAGCCAGAGGACAATGGGGACGAATCTTTGGAGAGTCGCCACAGTGAAACTCCAAGGTCACTCGGAAATAAACATATTCTAGGTGAATTCCTTCATGTTGGTTCCCAGGCTCTCAGGGCAGAAGAAAGCAGTAAACTCAGTGCCGACATCAACCACCCCAATCTGACCCTCGTAAGTCCACCCCAGCTTATGCCCAAGCACAGAGCCATCCCACCCGGCACAGAAGATTTCATTCAAAGACGGGAAAGGCCTATTCATTACCGAGATAACCTTGTCCGAGACACACCCCAGCCACAGCCAATGTGTAGTCCTCTGGGCCGTACACCCTCGAGGGCCAAAGCTGAGAGGGGACACGCTCCTCTTACTGCTGACTCAAACACCAGCAGCGTCGGGTCTGTGACAATCCATATGTCCTCCAATCTGGTGTCCGCTGCTCAGAGTCCTGTGGCCTTGGAGACAGGCTCTAAGGGAACATCTTTAGAATGCACTGTGTGTGACCCTACCCCTTCAGCAGAGGCAGAGCTGGGCATGCAACCAAAACAGTACAGAGATGCTTCCATTCAGACTCAGCTATGGGAACCCAGGACCTGGCCCTGCTGCTCAGCCTACCCAAGTAACCGGGCCTTGGCACACAGACACCAGCCCCTCACCAAATCGGTCTCTCTGGACACAGGCCTCCCTGGGACCTACTCAGAAGGCATCTGCCATGGTTCCTCCATGCACTGCTGTAGCTGTTGCCACCACCATCCCCAGTGCCACACAGAGAGACTGGATCCTGGTTCTGCAACCTCAGCCTGGAGACACTGCCTGTGCTCCCACAGCCATCCCCCGGAGGTGGAGTTCATAGAGACGCTGACAGTCCTCCAGGACCCCACAGTGACCGAGCTCAGTACTGTAAGTATCCACCTCCCCAAAGGTGTAAAGACCGACACACCAACAATGCCAGCACCTCAGGGGTAATGCTTAGCCATGATGCCCAGTGTGAGATCCCAGAGCCAATCTTTCCTTTCCTTTAATGGGTGACATCTGCCAAATGTTTTAGTTTTCATGCCCTACTCTCACTGATGTCTGCCTACTTGCTGCTACCAATTACCTTGTACAATAAGGACATCAAATTATTAATACCCATCTTACAGGTGGAAAAAAATCAAGATATAAAATTATAGTCACATATCTAAGGTTATCAAGATGAACACATCTTCAGTTCTAGCTCACTGAAAGGTCTCGATCATGCATTCCTTCAACTGAATAATTTTGCAAAAGCTACGGAATCTCCCTGGGCCTGGTACCTGTTCTATAAAATAAGAAGATTATTCATCCCACTGACACAGTGGGCTTGGTGTTGGACTGCTACAGGCAAGGTTGGTGGTTCAAACCCCCCAGCGGATTGGAGGGAGAAAGCTGAGACTGCCTGCTTCCATAAAGATGTACTATCTCAGAAACCCTAAGGAGGAGGTCTGCTCTGGCGGACAAGCTTGCTTGTCATCAGAACCGGCCCACAGGCCGTGGGCTTATATGCCAGCTTCTCCCTCTTCTCCAAATGACACAACTAGATGGGAGAGAATTTAAATACTTTCCCAACCTTGCCCCCTTCCCCCCAAACGACTGTGTGGTGGATCCAGCTACAAATTCAAATTTGGCTGATACAAATTCTTGAACAATATACTTCAGGCCAAGTCCAGAGTGTGTGTCTCTAAAGCTATTTAAATGGAAGAGTGATATTAGAACGTTGCCATCTGAAAGATAAAGTAAGTGGCTCCCTGGGTCTTTCAGAACGTAGAAACCTACAAAAATGCAATACTTGCTGCTGTTTAGAATCAGGATCCAATATGAAGCCTGGGCCAGTTCCAGAGGTGACGAGAGATGGTGAGTGGGAGCAAACCCCTCCCCATCACCCCAGCACTATCAAGGGGACCTTCGCTCTTTGTAAAGCTCTGCAAAGCTTTCGAGCTCAATAAAGCACTTCACATGCCCGTGTAATTAATTGTACAAAGGAGCTCTTTATAGTCGCACCAACAAAGCCTACTTTTCAGAACACCTGACAAAGCAAGGGAAGCCGTTGATACACAGAGCCATTTGTGGTGATAGCATTTGCTGTACCTATACCATAAAATCACCATTTTCCTTAGGAATTAAAGCACACTCAGGAAACATTCATATGGGCCAGCAGACAGACCTGGGACAATTCCTAGGATTTTTGTTTCTTTTCTTTATCATGTTTGTCTGTATAAGATAAGCAAGACAAATGATCCAGAG
>PVJH01017503.1:0-47628 GCA_004026705.1 Nesogale talazaci | reverse complement strand
CAAGACAAACACAACAAAAGCTCAAACAGAAACAAAACCAAGTTGTCATCATCCCTTCCACCCCTCTACCCACCGGGGTCAGGTTTCTCCCAGGGAAACCTTCCAGTGCCTTGGGAAGAGGGGGTGGGGGGAAGGGGGCTTAAAAGAAAAAAGCAAAGAAAAGAAAACGACGCCCTCTCGCCCCTCCCCTTCTAACTTTCTTATTGCTCAATTTCCTCTTCCACAAATTGCCCCTTTCCCCCAGTTTCACCCCCCCCACCCGTGACCTTGCCGCCGGGGAGACCCCAAATCTGACTGCCCCTTCCTTCCCGCTGCCCCACTTTGCTTTCAGTGCCTGAGGGGAAGGCTGTGGATTGTGGCCCAGAAATTGGATGTTTAGGATTTACCACCCAGGAATTCACCAAGAAATAGCCACTGGTCTGTCACCCGAACCCCCTCCCTGCCGAGCTTAAAGTGGGCTGAGCCATCGCCTGCAGATCCACGTGGCTCTTCTGGTGAGTGTGAGCACTTTGCATCTGTTCAAAGCCCCCATGGCTCCCTGCTTTCTTCCTCAGCAGAGTTTCAAACCAAGCCTAGGGTTCTCCTAAGCTGTGCGTAAATGACTGCTCTGGGAAGTTAGAGAAGGAGGTTTTTTTAATCTTGCACTGGTTGAGCCCTTCTGTGGAAGCCAAATATTTTTTTTGGCATCACTGCCCTCTGGTGGTGGGAGTAGGAGGCCCAGCCTTTGCTCCGTGGAGCTGGAATTGAACCTCCATCCCAGTGGGCCGCAGTCCTGCACACAACCACGACGCCACCAGGGCTCAGCCCCAAAGCCAAGTATTTATTACTAGATTATTGAGTGTTTTGAACTTGATACCTATTGCAAAAGAAAAGATCATTTGCTCCCCCTTACTCTGGGTAGCAACTTGGCTACCTGCTGGAGGTGGGGGGCTGTAATCAGGTAAAAGAGGGATAGTGGCAAGAACTGGGTTAAACCAGAGGGTAACTTCCCAATAAGCGATGCCAAATCAAGGTTGCCATGTGGAATTGCCAGCCCAGGGCTGCCAGCCTTACTTATGTAAGAAGAGGTCAGGAAACGATTATTGAACACAAACCCTTTCAGATTCTTCGGGGGTTGACAAGGAAATCAATAAAGGATTTAAAAACTGCACAGGGGCCTTATGAAGCATGATGGCTGGCTGTCAGTTTGGAATTGTTCATTTTACTTTCTTTTTTGGTGTGTTTTAATTTTTACATCAGTTGCCCTGGGATTCCGTCTGCTGCACGGTGCTCCCGGTGTGTCCAGTAGAACTCTGCTGTGTAGGGTTTTAATGGCAGTTTATTGGGGGCTTGACTGGCAGGCCTTTCTTCTGAGGACCCTCTGGGTGGACTGCCAACCTTTCAGTTAGCAACCAAGCGCTGTAATGGCACCACCCAGGGTTGACTTTAATAGTGTAAACACATAGACACGCACAGAGAAACACACCTGATGCATGTGCACACGCAGGACTTGCTCTTTATTTTTTATATGTTTTTTACTAACTACACCTCTTTCACCTACAATCGCTATGCCTATTTTATAGACGGGGCAACCAAGACACAAGGAGATTAGGTAGTTTTCCAAAGTCACTGGAATTTGCATAATGACCAGGATTTGAACTCCTCAGTCTCCCTCCAGGATCCAGACCTTCATTACTATTAAACTGACTTGTCTGCATTTGTATTAGTTTTTATGTTTACAACGGATTTCCTCTACACTTACTTTTTCCTTAGACATAAATAAATTTATCGGAACATAATACACATCATACAATTCAGTCGTAGTTCAATCATATCAGAAGAATTGTACAAGCATCATCACAATCAATTTTAGAACATTTTCTTTTTGGAACATTTTCTTATCCTCAATGCTATTAGCTCCCTATTTCACCTCAACCTCCCCCCCCCACCCACTCCCATGCCAGACTCTCAAGAAACCGGTAACCCAGTTATTGCCTCTCGAGATTCACCCATCACCCATGCTGGATTTAATATACCATAAAACATACAAAAGCAAAGAAAAAAAGCGAACAGAACAAAAATGAGAAAAACCCCAATCAAAAAAGAAAGCAGAAACCATTAAAAACTAGAACAATTTTGAAATGAGTCAAAGGGAGATCAAATGATACAATGTTCCATTTTAACCTAGCTAGGGGCTTGCTCTTTAGAAAGCAGGTCTCAAAACCTTTTGATCTTAGGACCACTTTACACTTAAAAGGATTACTGACGACTCCAGAGAATTTGGCTTTATGTGAGTGACACCTGCTGATGCTGTTATCAAACTGGAAGGGACTTTTAAAAACCAATAGCAAGAAGACATTTGTTACATTGTAACATAAATAACATCTTTATCTTACAAGCCTCCCCCCCCCAAAAAAAAAACCCCAGTAACAAAAGAAGTCACAGGCCCCAGTGAGGCATTATTTATTTATTTTAACGGATTGGCATTTGTTGTACATTTCTGCAAACTGAGAAAACAAACCAAACTCACTGTCAGGACGCATAGTGACCCTGCAGAACAGGGTACAACTGTCTCTGTGGGTGCCCCAGACTAATTCTTTATGGGTAGAAAGCCTCATGTTTGTCTTACGGATCGGCTGGAGGTTTCGAACCGCTGACCTGGCTGCATAGAGGCTCTTACAATCATCACGCATCCTGTAGCCTCTGGAAAACTTCCACCAAGAAGGCAAAAGGCAGGTTCAGCCGACTGTGCTTACAAAAGTCGTTTGACCCTCCCCTCCCCAAAACTCTCTGCCCTTGAATGGATGCCAATGCATAGCCACCCTGTAGGATGGGGTAGAACCACCCCCCCCCCCGTGGGTTTCCGAGGCTGTGATTCTTTTTTTTTTTTTTTTTTTTAAGAGGCTGTGATTCTCTACAGGAGTGAGAAGACTTATTTTTCTCCCCGGGTGCAGTGGTTGGTGTTACACTGCCCGGTCCTTAGCCTGCTCCCCGAGGACTCCTCAGAAAGAGAGAGTCATCAAGGGAGATTGTTCAACTCACAGTCCTAAAGTCAGGAGCGTGGCAGGATCGATAAAGCGAGTGGAGTGGGTGAGAGGGGGGTAACAGGGAGTAGTGGGGAGCGTGGCAAATGAGAGGATGCTTCCTCGGTGGAAAGGCAGCAGCTTCTCAGCTCGCAGCCAACTGTGGCTTTGCAGGAACGGGGACCCTGATGTCGACACACACACTCAGCTTTTCAAATGCGAGGTACAGATTCTGAGTTCTCTGGCTTTCTGATGTCCAGGGCACTAGCCGCTGGTCGCTGTTTAAATGTGTGGTTGTCGCTGGTGTCACCTGTGATTGATTGGGCTGACAGCTCCCAATGACCCCCTCCGCAGAGGGAGGCAGTGCTCCTGGTGCTAGTGGACCATCGTGGTTTGTGTGCACCAGCGTTTTGAACGTAAATGAAAACAGAATGAAATGAAAAGATTCTGTTCCTCAGTTACGCGTGCCACCAGGCACCTGCTCGACGCCCACACGGGCTGGTGGCCACCACCGTGGGCAGCACCGATTCCACGTTTTCCTTCCAGCACACACAGTTCTTGGGGGCCTCACTGTTGTAAACTTTTCAACCTGAGAACCGATGGGAAACCATGAAAACACACTGCAGGCTAAATAAACGACCCTTGTAGCCCAGGTGGACGTCCAGATTTCTCTCTTGGTTCTTCCTTTCTCTTTCTTGCATTCCTTTTCTGCTTCCCTCCCTCCAAACAGTATCACTCCAAAAACTCAATGTCAAGTCAATTTTAACTCACAGAGCAGAACTGCTCCTGTGCGCTCAGTCTTCTTCTGAAGGTGTACATCAGCAACATCTTTTTTTTTAAATCATTTTATTGGGGATTTGTACAGCTCTTGTCACATTCCATCCATCCATCCATCCATCCATCCATCCATCCATTGTTTCAAGCACATTTAGACATGTTGCCATCATCATTTTCTTTTTTTGTTTGTTTGTTTGTTTTTTGTTTGTTTGTTTGTTTTGGGGGGGGCATCACTGCTCTCCGGTGGTGGGAGTAGGAGGCCATCTTCATTTTCAAAACATTTTCTTTTGTTGGTGTTATTTGGGGTGGGGGGGAGACATCACTGTCCTCTGGTGGTCATGGGAGCTACCCAGTGCTGCTCCTGAGAGCTGCCACTGGATTTGAACCGCCAAGCCCGCGGGTTGCAGTCGCACTCAACCCTTTACGCCACCGGGGCTCAGCCCGAAAATATTTTCTTAAAGATGTAACTACTGGGGCTGAACCCCGGTGGCATAGTGGTTGTGCGCGGGACTGCGGCCCACTGGGACGGAGGTTCGATTCCAGCAGCGGGGCTGGGCCTCCTACTCCACCACCGGAGAGCAGTGATGCCAAAAAAAAAAAAAACCCCAAAAAGATGTAACTACTAAAAAACAAACATTTTCTACTTGAACCCTTGGGACCAGCTCCTTTTTCGGCTGTAAGTCCTTAGGGGAGTGAAAAAGCCTCATCTTTCTCCCAAGGAGTGGCTGCCGGGTTCGAACTTGTGACCTTATGGTTAGCAGCCCAGCGTGTAACCCACGGTGCCACCAAGGCTCCTTAAACAATGCCACAGTAAATACCATGCACCTGACTACGGGCATTAGGTGCAAACAGTTAGACTGGGATGCTAGTGGAAAGGATGAAGTGCAAGTCCAGTTAGAGGTGCCTCGGAAGCAAGGCCTGGTGACCTGCTTCCCCAAAGCAGCTCTTGGGAACCCTGTAGAACTCATGTGTGCTCAGACACGTGAATCCGGAGCCGGTCTGACCTGCCACGGATCAGAGGGACTCTTGGTGTCAACATAATGGGGGCCGGGGATGCTTTCTTTCTTTCTTTCTTTCTTTCTTTCTTTCTTTTTTTCAATAATTTTACTGGGGGTTCTTACAACTGCTTTTTTTTGTTGTTGGTTTGTATTTTTTGTGGCATCACTGCCCTCTGGTGGGAGTGGGAGGCCCAGCCTTGCTCCTGGAGAGCTGCTGCTGGATTTGAACCACCCAGCCAGGGGGCCGCAGTCCCGCACTCAACCACGACGCCACCGGGGCTCAGCCGGTTCTTACAACTCTTACAGCATTCAATACATCACCTGCATCAAGCACATTTGCACACATGCTGCCATCCTCATCTCTAAATATTTTCCACTTGAACCCTTGGTATAAGCTCCTCTTTCCCCCTCCTTTTTTTTTTTATAACTCATTTTATTGGGGGGTGGGCGGGGATGATTTCTGCAGTTAGCAACCCAGGCTGGGTTACTCCCCCCAAATTTGCAATTCAATCTTGGTTTTATAAAAGTTTCAGACCGACTGAGCTCCGGTGGCGTAGTGGTTGCGCGCGGGACTGCGGCCCACTGGGATGGAGGTTCGATTCCCGCAGCGGCTCCACAGGAGCAAAGGCTGGGCCTCCTACCCCTACCACCAGAGGGCAGTGATGCCCCCCCAAACAAACAAACAATAAAAGTTTCAGACCACCAGTTGCTCTAAGAGAAGGAGGAGGCTCTGCACTCCCATAAAGAGTTCAGCCTCCAAAAACCACAGCAACAATTCCATGATTCCTAATTGACTCGGTGGCAGTGAGTTTGGTGGGTTTCCCCCTTCCCCCCCCCACCCCTCGCCCCATGCAGCTGGTTGTGATGAATGAGCTAAGCAATCTACGGAAGCCATGCAGTGTAACGGTGCCGAGAAAGCCCAGAATACACGTGATTGCCGTGTAGCCACAGAAACAGATCAAACTGTATTGACCCACAATGGCTCATCACACCTGCCCTGTTGGCTTTCCTTGGGGGTCATCTTTCCAGAAGTAGGCGTTTCCTCTGAGGCTCGTGCGTGCGTGCATGCGTGGCCACCGACCTCTCTATTAGTGGCCGAACTCCTTGGGCCTCTCAGGGACCTGGGCTGGTGATTAGCTTGCCTTTTCCCATGATGAATCGGGTGACGGTTCACCAAGCAGATCAGTGGTCCCTTCAATGATCCCGGCACGTCTCGTTTCAGGTCAATCGAGTGCCAGCTCCACAAAGTAACATCACTCATCCCACCTCCCCCCTGTGTTTCCTGTTCCCATTCCTCCTCCTTCCCCGTCCCTCCTGACCCCGAACACTGCCCTGCTGATCTCGGGTGGTGGCGCGCATGCCTCCGTGGTGTGACCTGTTCCCCCAGACAGACCCATCTATGGTTTGGCTTCTAGAAATAGACGGGGCGTTCTGCTCTCGTAAAAAGTTAGATGTCGGGCTGAGCCCCGGTGGCGTAGTGGTTGTGCGCGGGACTGCGGCCCTGGGTTGGAGGTTTAAACCCAGCAGCAAGGCTGGGCCTCCTACTCCCACCACCAGAGGGCAGTGATGCCCCCCCCAAAAAAAAAGCAAAAAAAAAAAAAGTTAGATGTCGTGCTTGCTTCGGCAGCACTCACGCAAAAAAGTTAGATGTCTTGGAAACCCCCACAGGCAGTTCTCCTGTACTCCAGGGTTGTCCTGAGCCAGCGTGACTTGATGGCAGTGAGTGTTGTTGGGCTGATAATTGAATCACGAGGCGGAGTCCATTCCCAGGCCTTTAAGGTGACTCAGAGCCATCGTCTCGGGCTTCCACCAGGCTCTGGTGGCCAGTAAGCCTGGTGGGTGTTGCCTGGGTCCTTGGGAGACGAAGAGAGATGGGGTCCCTCCTCTTAGCGGAGCGTCAGTGGCCTGCACCAGCTCGCGGGGCTGGGACATGGCAGCGGCTACACTCCAACCCAACGTGGTGGTTTGAGTCTCAGGCCCGAGCTCTGCCCACCAGGCTTTTTGGCCACGTTGCCATTTTTTTGTTTTTTTTAATTTCTCCTCATTCGTTTTTTAGGAGTCGAAGACCCTCCTCTCAGGCGACCCCGCCTGTCTGAAGAACGGCTCGAGGCCAGGACCGGGCAGCACTGCGGCGCCATGGAGCAGTACAGCCTCGGGGACGAGGGCCCCCTCTCGTCCTTCTCAGAGAGCCAGGGCCTCAACTGCAGCGACACTCTCAACCGGGACCTGGGCCCCAACACTCGAGACCTGCTCTATGCCGGCCTGAGCGGCCTGGGCCTGGACCCCAGCCTCCCGGCGCCCGACATGCCCGGCGAGGTGCTGGAGGACAACCTAGACACCCTGTCCCTGTACTCGGGGAAGGACAGCGATTCTGTGAAGCTGCTGGACGAGTACGCGGACCCAGAGGCTCAGGCTTCCTTACAAGGTGAGGCCTCCACGGCCTCCAGGGGCCTCTCGGGGGCCTGGGAACGTGCCCGTGGTCAGCTAGGGATGGGGGGGTTGTGAGGGCCCTTGAGTCCGTGCTGGCTGAAAGCCACCTAGGTCCAACAGGATGACAGGGCCCAGTCCTGCGCCAGGCTCCCAATTGAGTTTGCGCGCAGGTGGCAGGCTCTGTGCCCATCCGTCTTGGAGAGGGCTCTTGCTTCCACAGCCACCGGCCTCTCCCGCCGTCGTCTGCGCCATCCTTGCTTTTAAGAAGCATTCTGGCTGTCCTCCTCCCAAGACATGTGTGGGCGCCTTTGGCAGCCCCCAGTGCTTTTGCTCTCCCCCCATCCGTTCTTCTTTGGCCTCCCAGTGGGGATGACCGCTCCGTGTAAACGGGATCCAGCTCCTCACGGCTGGACCCACAGGTACCGCCGTCACGGTCAACGGAGGGAAGATGGCGTCACAGGGCTGGCCGTGCTGGCCTCCACCAAAGCTGGGGCCCGACTACGGGAGTGTCCCTTCCCCACCGGGGCAAAGGGAGCACCGCGTGCTGCCTGGGGATGGTGCCCAAGCCCCTCCATCTCTCCACTGCCATGGAGTCAAGTCGACTCATCGAGGCCCTGTCGGATGCCCCTGGGAGTCTCGGAGACTGACTGCCGACAGGAGCAGAATGCCCTCTTTCGCCCTCGGACCCCACCTCCTGCGTCACGGTTCTCAACCTGTGGGTCGAGACCCCTGTGGGGGCCGGAGGACCCTTTCACAGGGGTCGCCTGATCCATCGCAAAATTGCAGTTGCAAAGTAGCAACGAAAATAATTTTTTTTGGGGGGAGAGGAGTCACCACCACATGAGGAAGAGTATGCAACAGGGTCTCGGCATGAGGAAGGTTGAGACCCACTGTCCTCAAGATGTACTAGCCCTTGAGAGTAACATGACAGACCTGGGATAGCTGGGCATGACCTAACGCTAGAAGCTTTGGGCGGCTAATCACAAGGTCAGCAGTTCAAACTCACCGGCTGCTCCACAGGAGAAAGCAGAGGCTACCTGCTCCCTTGCGAACTCAGCCACGCATGTATAGGCCTGCGGGTCAACATGCGCCCTCATCCTCTCAACACAGCGGAGGGTTTGCCCACCCCTGTAAAGATACAGGAAACGGGATCGCGGTCCGTTCTGACTGGAGACCTTGGGGGTCGGGGGAGGCCCCAGAAAGTTCCTGGGCCAATTCCACTGTCTCTTGGTTCCATCTTCCCGCAAACTTTTGGTGGGCCCCACCCCACCCCGGCCCCTCGCACATTTCCCAGCTGCCCTCACGGAGAGTGCCCGTTGGTGGTGTCACCCCAACCCACCCTGTCTTGGATCCCTCTGCCCTAGAAAAGGTTCTCGCGGGCAGCGTCTTCCGTTGCGAGCCAGCGGGGTGCGGGACGGGGCGTCGCCCTGGGTGGTTGGTGCATGGCTCGACAGCCAGGCATGCCTGCTCTTTTTCCCTCCAGGCGGTGGGCGGGGCGGAGGGGGGGGGTCCGTCCACCTGCAGGCAGCCTGCCCTTTCCCCCTCTGCCGTCGAAGTGCTGGATCCGCCCGGCCCGCTTTCTCCCTCGGCTGGGTTGCATAGTGCCTGGCCCTCTGACGCCTCAAGTGCCTGTCGGTCGATGACCTGCGCTATCCACCCCCCCCCCCGCCCCCCTTCCACCTAGATCTGGGGCTGGGCGCCCTGAAGGCGTCCAAAGACCCCGAGGACGGCGGCAGGGCCGGCTCCGGGAGCAGCCGTCGAGGCAAGCGGCAGCACAGCTCGCCGCAGAACCCGCTGCTGGACTGCAGCCTGTGCGGGAAGGTCTTCAGCAGCGCCAGCTCCCTCAGCAAGCACTACCTGACGCACAGCCAAGAGAGGAAGCACGTCTGCAAGCTCTGCAGCAAGGCCTTCAAGCGGCAGGACCACCTGTGCGTGAGAGTTGGTCAGGGGAAGGCGGGGTGGGGGAGGGAGGTGCCCACATGGAGCTGCATCCTCCAAGTCCCCTCCCAGTGTCCATCGGACCTCACGGCCGCCTGCCCCCGCCCCGTTGGGTCAGCCCACTTCCTGATTTCCTAAATGCGGGTAAAAAGGGCTTCCAACTGGGCTCCCCTGCTCGGCCCTCCTTGGAGCTTCCAAATTCACCTTCGCGGGGAACACCACCGCGGCCCCCAGAGGAGCTTTGGGCCTGCTTTAGCTAAGGAGAGAAGCCGGCAGCTGCAGAGGGCCCTTGACCGAGAGGGCTGTTCAAACTCCAAAAATGATTTTATTGGGGGCTCTTACAGCATTCCATAAATCATTTGTATCAGGCATATTTGTACACGTTGCCATCTTCATTTCCCTCGGTGATGCTAATTTTTTGAAGCACCGACTAAGATGCTGGGATTTCTTTTCTTAATCTCCACCACCACCACCTTCCCCCCACCCCCACGGCTTTTTAAAAGGAAGCTCATTATCAAGTTAAGAGCAAACGTCCCTTTTGTTCTTCATGTCTTAAAATGAACAGTTTTTTTTTTTTTTTTTTTGCTAATGAGGGAAAGGAAGACAGGCTTCTTCTACATGGAAGGCTTAGAGGTAGGAGGTGCCTTCTCCCCACTCTCCAGTTTTTCCCTGTGTTCCTGGCTCTCGGCAGAGGAGGCTTCCATTGGCCAGCTCCACCGTCCCTCTCTTGGCCCCATGGCACAAGACTTGGGGCTGTACTGTTGCTCTCCCAATCCCTTCTCTGGATCCCTGGGAGGAGGGGGTGGGGGACAGGTCCTTAAGCGCTGAGAGCACCACACGAAGGTTGTCAGTATGAACCCACACAGAGGTGCCTCGGTAGACAGCCCCGACGGTCGACTTCTGAGAGTCCGGGGACCTGGCAGGTGACAGCCTCACACTGACGCACAGGGTCGCCGGTGACTCAGCCCCAAGAGACACACAGTCCCTCCTTGATTTGTCTTTCAAGCAGACAGGACGTGGGTTCCTTACTGGGCATCCCTCGTGGACTGCACGGACTGGAGCTGTGTACAGCAAGAGCTGCTGGGAGGGAGGCCTGGTGGCACAGTGGCCGCACGTCGGGCAGCTAACTTTACGGCCAGCAGTTAACAACCAACAGATGGGACTTTCGTCTCCTGTAAAGATTTAGAACGGAGGAAACCCGCAGGCTCAGTTCTGCCCTCCCATACAGGGCCACTGTGGGGAATCAGAATGGAGAGGTTGGCAGGGAGTGAACCCTCAGAAGGGCCGTTAGGAACCCAGGCGGTGACATACAGGAAACCAGTGTGGGTTCACAAAAAGGACACACACACACACACACCCTAAGGACGTGGCTGCTGACAGAAGGGTGGGCGGTTCAAATGCACGGGGCTAGGTCTACTGAGACCTTCGAAACTTGCGTTTGGAAGAAGGCTGCGAGGAGCTATTTGCATGAATGGTGCTGCGGGCAGTTGTGGTCAGGCAACGGGACACTGGATCGAAACACCTGTCCCCTCTTCTCCTTGGGGACCAAGGAGGTGGGGGTGCTTGACGTGTGGCCCTTTAATTGCCCGCGTGCCCAGAGCCAGGTGCCTTTTCACAGTTTTCCTGCCAACCGGCCCGGGGATGCTTGGGCCAGGGTAGTTTGGCCAGAGGGATCTGTTGGAAGGCAAAGGGAGCAGTGGCCCTGGTGGCCTCCGCTGACCCGCCTCCCCCGTGTCGCCCTGCAGGACGGGGCACATGCTGACCCACCAGAAGACCAAGCCCTTCGTGTGCATCGAGCAGGGCTGCAGCAAGAGTTACTGTGACTACCGCTCGCTGCGCCGCCACTACGAGGTCCAGCACGGCCTGTGCATCCTGAAGGAGGCCCCCCCGGAAGAGGAGCCCTGCGGGGACTCCCCCCACACCCACGAGGCGCCCAGCGGCCTTCGGGCCCTGGTGCCCCCTGAAGCCCGTTCCCCCAGTTCCCTGCTGCCCAACCGGGACCTCCTGCGCTGTATCGTCAGCAGCATTGTGCACCAGAAGATGCCGGCCCCCGTGGCGCCCTCTGACGCCGAGGCCAGGGTGTCCACCTGCCCCTGCCCAGCCACCTTGGGCTCTGCCCCAGGCACAGAGGGCCCCGAGGAACCCAGGCCCCCCCGAAAAGAGCCCGGCGGCGGCGCCGATGGCTTCTCCACTATCCACCCGAGGGGGGCGGAGAATGGGGTCCCTGAGGCCCCCGAGTCAGAGATCCCTGTCCTCCAGCTCCCAGCCACGGTGGAGGGCTGGCCCGACGGCGGGCCTCTGCCTGCGCGCCTGCCTTTGTACCGAGGCCAGACGGTCCCCGCTGGCCCCCAGCCATCTGGCTCCAACTTCCAGTGGCTCCGAAGCCTGTCTGGCTGCCCCAAGAGCAAAAGCAGCAACGTGTTCGTTGTGCACAAGACCCCCGCGGCGCCGCTGGCCCGGGATGGCTCAGAGTCAGGCCCGGGGCCCGGCGGGGGCACCTCCCCAGGCATGGAGGCCTCGTCCTGCCCGGGCATGGGGCTGGAAGACCGGCCGCCCTTCCCCGGCCCAACCGACACCAGGGCCGCCGCTGCCGTCGGAGGAGGCGACGACGATGCCTGGGCCCCCAAGAAGGCCCAGCTGGAGGGCGATTCGGTGCCCTGGCAGAGCCCCGGGGAGCCCGGCTCCCAGGACCCCCAGAAAGCCGGCGGGCTCCCGGCCGAGACCGCGCCGCTCTTCCGGCAGCTTCTGCTGACGTCGCAGGAGTCCCTGGCCAGCCACGAGCAGATGCAGGTGTTCCAGATGATCACCAAGTCGCAGCGCATCTTCTCCCACACCCAGGTGGCCGCCCCTGCCACCCCGCTCTCGGGGCCTGAGGCCAAGCCAGCAGCCCTGAAACCGCTGCCTCCTGGGCCGTGGCCCCCGCAGCAGTCCTCACCGCTGGCCCCTGCCGTGGACACGGACCCCCCCGAGGGGTCCCCGGCCCGCAGGAGGAAGACCCCGGCCACCTGCGTGCGAGAGGCCTCCCCTGGTGGCAGTGGCAGCACCCGGCGGGAAGCCAAGGCGGGGCCAAAGGGAGCCACCACTCCGCCGTCCCTCGCGCCTGCGGCCCCAGACCCCTCTGTGAACCCGGATGTCTCATCTCTGGCCAAGCAACTGAGATCTGCAAAAGGGGCCTTGGACCTGGGGGACATGTTCTCCCCTGCAAGCATGCGGCCCAGCCAGAAAGGGGGCGACGAGCCGCCCGGCCTCCCGCTGCCTGGAAAGCCGGCTCAGACTGAGAACGGCACAGCGGCCGCCACCACGACCACCACCACGACCACCACCACCACCACCAGCACGGCAGGGCCCTCCAAAGGCGACAAGGGCCCCGCCTGCCCCCGGGGCGCCAGCTACAGGCTCTTCTCGGGCCACCCCAGGGCCCAGCGCTTCTCCGGCTTCCGGAAGGAGAAGGTGAAGATGGACCTGTGCTGCTCGGCCTCGCCCAGCCAGGTGGCCATGGCCTCCTTCTCATCGGCCGGGCCCCCTGCTGACCCGCCCCGGGACGCCAAGTCCAAGCTGACCATCTTCAACAGGATCCAGGTACCGGGCCTGTGGGTGCAGCCCTGACAGGGTCCCAGAGGGGCCGGGGTTCCAGCCTCTTGCCCACTTTAGCTTGCATTCAGGTGCCTGGTGGTGGCACAGCTGCCGACCCGCTGCTGGGCCGCTGACTGAGACAGGGCGGGGTCTGGACCCGCCTGCTCCTCTTGGGAAGAAGTTGCTGCATTCTGTTCCCATTAAGACCAACAGCCTCAGCCCCCACCCCCACCGCCACCCCCTGCCCCTTGGGGCAGTTCTATTCTACCCTCCAGCGTCCCTCTGTGTCTCGGTGGCCTCCAGGGCAGCGGGTTCGGCCTTTGCTAGTTGTCTGGACGTTTTGTCGTCATCATAATCATCATCACCGTCTCAGTGACTCCTACGACGACGTAGCCGGGCAGGGGGCGGGAGATGCAAGCTCCCCACACCCAACGGGGACTTGACATAGTTCTGTTACGTCATTGAGCCATCTCTTCTCCCTTTCTGCCCCTGCCCTCCCACTGCATTGTGGTTTGGACTGGCCTCCTCAAATTCCCCAGAGAACGTTCCTCCAGCCCTCCCTCCCCCCTCCCCCCACTATGTCTGGCCCCCCCACACCCCCTCCTCGTTAGCCATGGGTCCCACAGCTCTCCCCGGCGTCCCACTGCCGTCTGACACCCTGCCCCGGCTCCCCTGGCCCTGCAGACCCACGGGTCCTGCTCTGGGCTCTTGGGCTCAGGGACGTTGGGCTGCTGCTCTCTGGGACTGGCTCCAGGTTCGGCCCCTTCCCGACAGGCCGCGGCTACCTCTCTGCTCTTTCAGCCCCTCTATCCCGGTCCTTCTCAGTCACATCAGGAGCCCTGGAGGTGTATCGGGGTGGGGGTGGGGGGAGCCTGAGGTGTCACCCCCAAAGACAGCCCCTGGAACCCACCAGCCGCTCTGTGGGAGGCCGTCTGCTCCGTCCAGACTGGCAGCCACTGGGACCCCAGCGAGCATTTCCGCCCAGACCCTGGCGGTCCCTGTGAGTTGGAGTGGACTCGGCGGCTCTGGGCCTGGGTCAGGATCCACACGGGAGCCCCGGTGGACAACGACTCAGCACCGGGCCGTTCACAAGAGGGTTGGCGGTTCTGATCCGCCCAGCGGATCCGTCGGACAAGGGCCTGCTGGGAAACGCTCTGAGGCACCCATGTCCATCATGTGGGGTAGCTTGCAGGGAGTCTGGACGGCTCGGTGGTGTCCCTCCAAGAAAGCCAGCCCCTCGCCCTGGAGAGGGCTTCTAAAGCCCATCCCCAGCCACTTCTTTCTCCCAGGGAGGAGCGCTTGTGAGGAGCAGCCGGACGCCTTATGCACTGCGTCACCAGGACTCCCTCTTGTGGCTGCATCACGGGGCATACATGGTGTATACCGTTTTATTCACACGTGTCCCCATTCTTAGGCCGGATCCTCTCTTCCCTGTTCTGTACGATGCCTCCCTCGCCACCACCGCCACCGTCGCGACCCACGCACAAGTGTCTGTGAGGACTCGCGCCTTCCTCTCTCTTGGGGTCCCCCTGCGCGGTTCCTCCCTTCCCCAGGGGCGGCCCACTTCACGCTCCCCTCAGCGTGTGCGAGTTCCAGGGCCTCCGCAGCCCCACCCACACCTGCCATGTCTGTTCGGTGCAGGCTTTGTTCGGCATCCACGCCCCCGCGGGTGGAGGCACGGGGTGGGGGTGGGGGGCTGTCTCACTGCGGTTCAACGTGGCGTCTCCCTGATGCTGAGGAGGGCTGGCAGGACCCGTCGTGCCAGTCTTTTGGAGAAATCATTGTTCAGGCCCTCCACCTGTTATTGAGCTGCGTTTAATTCGTCTGTTTTATCACTCGCCGTAACAGTCCTTAAGGAGCCCGGAGGGCCCAGCAGCTACGCCGTAGGCTGCCGAGAGGTCAGGGGTTCGAACCCACTGCGTGGGAAGTCCTGGAGGTCTGCGCCCGGGAAGATAACAGCCTCTGAAAGCTGACGGGGCACGTCTACGCTGCCTGGAGGGTCTCCGTGAGGTGGAGTGGATTCTGCGGCAATGGCTTTGGTTTGGGGAACGTTCCCTGTGTGTATCCTGGAGGATGATGCTGGGTGTCATTGCGTCACTCTGGATGTGCAGTGGTGCGTAACTCATTCTGTGTACAGCAGGGGGACCCCCCTCTGGTCCTACGCTGCTCTCACAGCAATGGCTGGGCTGGAGGCCCTGCTTGTGGCCAGGCTCCCGTCCGTCTGGTTCAGGAGCTTCCTCTTTCTGGCTGATCCTGTACTCTCCCAAGCACGATGCCCTTCTCTTGGGGCTAGTCCCTCTTGACAATATGTCTTGTGTTCGTCCGTTTAGACTAGAGAAACAAATTCATGGAGACATGTAAGTAGATAAGCGAGAGTTTTATATAATGGGTGATTCTAATGTTAAGAAAACATCCCCAGTCCGAGGGCATAGTCTGATATTAGCCCATATGCCCCCTACCAATCTATAAAACCCTCTTCAGACTCACAAAACACATGCAATGGTGCCACAAGCCAGTGGGTAGAAAGTCTTTGGATCCAGGGGTGTTGTAAGCTTCTCAGGGCTGGCAGGAGTCTCCACGTGGCTTCTCTAGGTCCAGGTTTCTGGCTGCGTCAGGGGAGGTTCACATGGCTTCTCCTAAGGGATGTCTTGCAGGGAGGCAGCCTTGTCCATTGAGTCTCCTAGGCAGCAAATGGGTTGTCCGTAGAAAGTCCCCAGGCGAGTGAGAGAGTGTCTCCTGCTTATGAGAAGAATTTCCCAGAATTCTCAGAGGAGAAGGCCACGCCCACACAGCGCTCTCATTGGCTCTCTCCAGATTGACAGGCGAGACCCCACCCCTGCCCTCTTCCTCCTCCAACTGACATCAGATGAGGGGACGGCCAGTGTCCACAGTGCATGAGATCCAGTCTGACCATTCTAGTGCCCTAGCTGCATTTCTTCCTGGACAGATGTCCTGGTTCTACTGGGAGCCCAGGGTATGACCCACAGCCTTTGCTAATACCACAATTCAAAGGCCCAGGTTCTTCAGTCTTCATCTCTTCCTGCCACCCTTTGCTTGCATAGAAACACACAACACAAACAAACAAGTCACTATCCTCAAGGCTATCCTACTCATTAAGGGTAGGACAGGGGAGAACTGCCTTTGAGTTTCCAAGACTGTAACTCTTCTTTTTCACAACTCCTATAACATCCCATACATCATTTGTATCGAGCACATTTGTACACATGTTGCCATCTTCATTTCCAAATATTTTCTACCTGAGCCCTTGGCATAAGCTCCTCTTTCCCTCTCTTTTTTTTATAAATCATTTTATTGGGAGCTCATACAACTCCCATCACAAACCATACATACATCAATTGTAATGCAGACCACATTTGCACACTTGTTGTCATTATCACTCTCAAAACATCCTCCCTCCACGTAGGCCCCTAGTACCAGCTTCCCAAGTTTCCCCTCTCTCTCCACTCCCCCTAGTCCTTGAATCCTTAATAATTTACAAATTGTTATTACTTTTCATATCATACACTGTCCGATGTGTTTCTTCACTCATGTCCCTGTTGTCTGTACCCCAGAGAGGAGGTTATATGCAAATCCCTGAAATTGGTTCCCCCTTTCTATTCCACCATCCCTCCACCCTCCCGGTATCACCACTCCCATCACTGATCCTGAAGGGATCATCTATCCTAAATTCCCCATGTTTCTGGCTCTAGTGTACACCCCCTGGTCTAGTTGGACTTGTCTGGAAGAATTGGGATCATGAAAGTGGGTGCGAGGAAGCATTTGAGAACTAGAGGAAAGTTGCATATTTCATTGTTGCCTCACTGTACCTTGACTGGCTTCTTTCCTCCCTGCAACCCCTCGGTAAAGGAATGTCACTTCACCTATTGATGGACTTTGGATCCCCAATATGTACTCCCCCTCATCTATAATGATATAATTTTTAGTTCTTTGATGCCTGATACCTGATCCCTTCGATACCTCGTGGTCACACAGGCTGGTGTGCTTCTTCCATGTGGGCTTTGTTGCTTCTGAGCTATATGGCCACTTGTTTACTTTCAAATCTTTAAGACCCCCGACACTATATCTTTTGATAGCCGGGCACCATCAGCTTTCTTCACCACATTTGCTTATGCACATGTTTGCCATCAGCGATCCTATCAGGAAGGTGAGCACGTAATGTTATGATTTTTATTTCTTGAAGCCTAATTACGGATCCCTTTGACACCTCGTGGTCACACAAGCTGGTGTGCTTCTTCCATGTGGGCTTTGTTGCTTCTCAGCTAGATGGCTGCTTGTTTACTTTCAAGCCTTTAAGACCCCAGACACTACATCTTTTTATACCGGGGCACCATCAGCTTTCTCCACCACATTTGTTTATGCACAGTGATTGTGTTGGGAAAGTGAGCATCATGGAATGCCAATTTAAGGGAACAAAATGTTCTTGCACTGAGGAAGCACTTGAGTGGCGGCCCAGTGCCCATCTGCGTCCTAATACTAACCCTATAAGTATATGCATGTTGATCTATTTCCCCATTATCATATATAAATATATTCACCTATGCATATGCCTGTATTTAGGCCTCTATAAATGCCCTTTACCTCCCGGTTCTCTCCTCTATTTCCTTTTACTTTCCTCTTGGCCCATTATCATGCTCAGCCTCTATTTGGGTTTCAGCGTTTTCTCTCTGTTACATTACTCTTGGTCACTCCCTATCGGACCCCTCACACCCACCTTGTCACTGACTTTGAATCACTTGTTGTTCCCGTATCCCTGAGCCAGGCAACACCACCTCCTTTCCCCCTCCTCCCCTTCTCCCAGGTCCACCCCGGAACCATCAGTCACGTCATTTTCACCTCCAGACTGTTCATCCAGCCTATCTTATCTATATTGACCTGCATAGCTAAAAATATGTACCAAAAAAGGCATCTTATGATGAAGCAACCATAGAAAATAAAACAATGATAACAACAAAAATCCCCAATGTCCAATATATGTAAAATAAACAAAAAAAATAGCAATATAAAAACCTGTAAATAGTTCAAGGTCTATTTGTTGAGTCGGATGGGGTGCCACACCCTGGTCCCAAAGTATATCCCTGTCACTCCATCAGGAACTCCATGCTTTTTTGCACACCCTTAGTGTTTTGTCATGGTGTGGTTGGGTCAGACGGGGTATAGCCCTGACCCTGTTTCTCACTCGATGACCTCAAGAGGCTTTGGGTCAGTGAAGGTAGCCCTATTTCATAGTGGGGCTGGCCATATGGTCCTCTTTGTGCACCGGCTGTTCTGAGTAGGAATAGCATCCTGAAGGGTCGGTGGGCCAGTATGCACGCCACTCTCTTCCTCCCCTGTCATCTGTTCTCATGTGCTCTGGTCATGCATCTCTCACTTCTCAAGCTGCAGCTTCAGTGCTGACCTCCAAGGCAAACCCCCCTGGGGGGAGAGGCGGCTGCCCCCGTAGTTGAGGACTGTAACTCTACCAGAGTAGAAACCCCTCCCTTTCTTTCGAGGAGCGGCTGGTGGTTTTGAACAGATCATAGCCCAACATGTAGCAGCCACTACGCTGCCAGGGCTCCTTGCACATTAAGTGGATTTAGAATACCCTGGTTTGGGTTAGGTGCAGTTCTTGGCAGCTTGGTCAGGTAAGCGTTGGGCTGCTAACCTCCAGGTCGGCCGTTCAAACCCACCGACTGCTCTCAGGGAGGAGGAGGAGGCCATCTGCTCCCAGAAAGTCACCCTAGCGTTCTCTTTTAAGAGGGGCCGGCCGTTGCACTCTTCCGCCCTCTGTCTCTGGGGTGCTGCCTCAGCCATCCTCTCACCCCCAGGGCGGGAACATCTACAGGCTCCCTCATCCTGTGAAGGACGAGAGCACTGCGGGTAGCCGGTAAGTGAGGTCCTCCCTTGGGAGTGCCCCGTCGGTGGCCCTCATGGCTGCCAGTCCAGAGCGCCGGGTTCCAGGGCTCATGGGGGATTGTCAGGGCACCGCGGAGGGCAGACAGCGTCTCAGCCCACCACTCTACACCCCTCCCTCCCATCTTCCCGCAGAACCCAGCCCAACGGGGGGCCTGCCGACTGGACCGAACCCAGGAGCACTTACGTCTGCCAGAACTGCAGCCAGATGTTCTACACCGAGAAGGGCCTGGGCAGCCACATGTGTTTTCACAGCGACCAGTGGCCGTCACCTCGTGGGAAGCAGGAGCAGCAGGTGAAGGGGCGCGGCATCCCGGGAGGGGAGTGGCACCCCGAGGGGCAGGCACTTGGGCTCAGCACATAGCCCAGCCCCTGGGCAGACAGCCCCCCGAGATTAGCGATGGGGTTTCTAGGTGCCCCCACGAGCGGTCTTTGTTTCTCTGCGAGGAACGAGCAGTGCATGAGCTGGGCTGGGCACCACAAGGTGGTCCCCGTTTGAGTCCGTGCAAGTTGCACCTAGGAAGAAAGGCCTGGCAGTCTGCCGGTGCTGGAGAAACAGCCTCTGAAAGCCCTTGGTCACATCCTACTCTCATCTGGAGCACACAGGCTGTCAGGCGTGGAAATGGACCAGATCGGGGGTGGGGGTTTGGGGGGGGGGTGAGGGTGGGAAACGTCTGAGGCAAGAGAGCGAATCCTGCCCCTCGCCACAATTTCAGGCTCCTTTGAGAGTGTTGTGTTTTTTGATGTGTTTTGACAAATGAAGTCACCGTCGTCCGAAGCGATGACAGTTTCCATTTGCTGCCCAACTCCAAAGCCGCATGCACACCCAGCAAGATGCGGAGTCTGCCGACCCCTGGGCTGGAGGGCCTCTGGTCAGTGGTTCCGGAAACCGTGGCCCCCGTGCCAATTCCAGCTTGTGGGGACCCCGTAACACAGAGGACTCCGGCCCTTGTGGGTTTCCACCCGTCTACATCTGTCTTGGAACAGATCGCTTCATCTTTTCCCCCTGAGCGTGTTTGGCGAGTTTGAACCGTCAACCTTGTAGCTAAGGGTCTGGCTCCCCGTTAGTGCTTTGGTTTCTCCTTACGAGCCGGCTGCTCTGTGTCCAGGCGTTTGGCTCCGAGTTCTGCAAGCCACCAAGACAGATGCTGAGGCCCGATGTGGACGGCCAGAGCCCCCCGGGAGCCAGGAAGCTCACAGACAGTGAGGCAGCTGCCGCCCTGATGGTCCCCGGGTCTGCGTTGCCGGCCAGCGTTGCCAAGGTGGGTGTGGACGCGCCCCCGGGCAGCGGGAGCCATGGGGATGTTCCCTGCAAACGCCTGCCCAGAATGGCACTCAGTCTGTAACTGGCCCCCGTGCCCTGCACTCTCCCCCTTCGCTGTCACTCAGTCTCCTCTGGGCTGGACCTGCGCACAGGGCCTCTCTGTCCAGTCCGTTCCACCACCCTCCCCAGAGGCAGGGGCCGGGGGCAGCCCCAGGAGCACCAAGCCCAGCCTCTGGAGGCCCGAGGGGGCTGCCGGCACTGACGCCCGGAGTGAGAGGCTGGGAGGCTGCTGGGAGGCAAGTGAGAGCAAGCACTCCATGGTCGAGGGAGCAGCTCACGGGCAACCCCTCTGCCCCACGGGGCTCAGGGCCAGTGCCGCCTGGGGGTCTGACGGGCCCCGCATCCGTGGCAGAGCCCCACCGGCAGGCATTCCCAGGGAGAGCTGGCATTTAGTCAGACTGTCGCATCCCCATCCTCCGCCCCTTCGCGCCACAACTGGTGTGCCCCTTCCTCCATCCCAGGACCTCCCAAGCCAGGGCGCCTCCCGGGGGCCCGGGTGTCTGCTTGTTCCTGACACGGCCCCGGGCAAGCGCCCCTCAGGCCCTCCTTGGCGACCTTACCAGTGCCTTGGTGCCTGGCGTGAGCCCCATTTCTCCCTCCGTCCGGGTCAGCGTCCCTCGTCCGTCTGGCTGAGGCCGGGCGAGGGGCGTGAACAGGTGCCATGCTGACGCTCTTCTTCCCTAGGGCCCCGACCAGGACGGGGACGAGGGCCAGGAGAGCGGTCGGCACCGGAAGCGCAAGAAGCGGCCCCCGCCCAAGGCACTGTTCGTCCCCGCGCCGCCCTCTGCATTTAGGGAGCCCAGCCCGGGCGGGCGCCACCCGAGCTGCCTGCGGGCCCCCGTCTTCCTGGTGGACCAGCTCCTGAAGGGCCTGTTCCAGTGCTCGCCCTACACGCCGCCCCCCATGCTCAGCCCCATCCGGGAGGGCTCGGGGCTCTACTTCAACACCCTGTGCACCACGGCCGCACAGGCCGGCCCCGACAGGCTCTTCAGCAGCATGTTTGGTGAGTGAGGCTGCCCCCACCCCCGGGTCCATCGCCCAGTGGACCTCCTGGGCCCACCAGGCTCCTTCGTCCCTGTCGCCAGCAGGTGGTCCCGCTGTTCCCTCGGGCCTCCAGACAGGTGCACCTGGCCCAAGAGTCCCGTTGCTGCTCACAACCTGTTCCCCAGACCAACAGCCCCTCTCTGGGTGCTGAGATTTCACAGCTGGAAGGAAGCAGAGGCCATTTCGCCCGATCACCCGCCAGCGCTTCCATGTGATTTTTTAGAAGCTCTCTTTCAGCTATGAGCCACGTACCACACAAACCTCCCCTTAGAGCCACCGACTCAATGTCTTCAGGACATTCACAGGGCTGTACACCCCTCACCGTGGTTGACCTTGATAGCAGTGCCATTGCCCCAGAGTGACACCCTGCATGCATTAGCAGCACCCCGCCCCTCCCTTACCCCCCCCCCCGCCCCCCGGCAGCAATGAAGGTACTGGGAAGAGTCTATGCCAGACTCAAACTGCCACCAAGTCGATTCCGACTCGCAGCATCCTCGTGGCGCCGGCCGAGCAGGGCCGCCCCTGTGGATTTCTGAGACCGTAACCCTTTCTCCCGTGCAGCAGCTGGAGGTTTCAGACTGCTGGCCTTGGCCAACCTGTCACCAGCGCAGCACCAGGGCACACCCTATCCACGGGGTCAGACAGCACGTGCCCGCCTCCTCTGACTCACACCCTGCGTTGCCTGTGCTGCAGCCTCTCCTTCTTACTCCTTCTTACGGCAGCTGGAAGAAAGGCTGCTTTCGCTGCATCTCCCGCCGTGTCTTCATTTCCCCAGGGTTCTCTAAGTTTCTCTGACCATTTTGCCTCTGTTGCCCGTGTTACTGAAGTAGGGTACTCCTAATTTCTCCCTATCGTTGAATGTGCCATATTTCCTCCTGTTACTCATTTCTAATTTTATTCCACTGTGGCGGCCCCAGAACTGACTTTGTATGGCTCATGTCCCTGTAGACTTATCAGCATGTGCTTTAAGGGCCTCGGTTACTGTCTGCCCTGAAGAATGTCCCTTGTGCCCTCGAGAAGGACGTGCATTCTGCGGGCAGGAGTGGCATGGTCTGTAGATGTCTGTTAGACCCCCGTGATTAGAGAGTGCTGTTCATGCCTTGTTCTTGTTCTTCCTACCACTGAAAGAACGGAAATTTCCGATTTTAATTTTGGGTTCAGTTGTCTGTTTCCCCCGTCAGTCAATCCTGTCAGTCCTTGCTTCATGGACTTGCGGCCTTTGTTGTTAAATGCGTCGCTCAGGGTGGGTCCTATCTAGTCTATCTATTATAGTAATAGGTTCCTGCTGACATAACTCCTTTATCATTAGGATATGTTTCTCCTTATCGCTAATAGTATCTTTTGGTTTTTAAACTCTCAGCTTGTCTCCTATTAGTGTAACCCTCCAATGCTTTCATGATTGTTCTCTGCACGATACAGCTTTTCATGTCCTTTGATGTTCAAACTACCACATAAGCCGACCCGAGTATCAGCCACAGCACCTCATTTCACCACAAAACCCGCACTAAAAATGTGCTGGAAAACTCAGCCTATTCACGAGTATATACTCTGTGTGTGTGTGTGTGTGTGTAATCTTGCCAGCAGAATCGTCTCAAGTAGAGACTCCTGAGGAGCTCTGTTGGCAGGGTGGGTCCGCCATTGGCTGTTAGTCACACAAAGGTGTTGATTCGAGCCCGCCCGCTGCTCCGGGGGGACAAGACGCAGTAGTCTGCTCTCATGAAGGCTCTCAGCCGCACAGTCTTGGAAACCTGGCGTGAGGTTTTTATGAGCTAGACTTGAGGGCAGTGGGGGTTTGGGGAGGTGGGATTTAGGCAGCATCAACTGAGCCATGTTCTTTAAAAAAAAATTCAGCCACTATCTTTTCACTGAGTTGTTCAGTCAATGTAGGTGGAGTCTTGGTACCGACGTGGTGGTGTTTACAGCTGCGATTTTTCTGTCTTCTGCCTTTCCATCCTCCCATGCCTCGTTCACGTGCTGTGCATTCAGTGCTTGTTCTCGAGTGAAAGACCACCAGTTGTTGTGCCAGGGGCAGGGTGCTGGCCCAATGACAGCTAACAAAAACAACAAAAACGACAACGAAATATCTCGTAGCGCTCTATTCCCTCCCCGCTTCTCGGTGTTCTTTTTGCTGTACGCATCCCATCTCTGTAGCTATTAGAAACTGGGCCTGCACTGCCGCAGTCGTGGTTGGTAAGGGACTGTTGGGTTGATTTCGAGGCCGGGCCAGCCCATGTGATGGACTAAAAGTGCAGGGTCTCCCAGAGCCCAGGGACTGCTGCAGGGCAGCCATTGGACTGCTCATCAAAGGGTCGGCGGTCCAAAGGTTCTCAATCCCCGCAACCCCATCTAGGGGCCTGGTGAGTCCGATCCACTCCATGAGAGTGGGTTTGCGGGGTCTCAGGGCTGCAGTTCATCTTTATGGGACCAGGTCATCCGACCACTCACCTGTGGAGCAGCAGGCGGGTTTCGGCCACCAACCATGCCGTTACCCAGAGTGCTTCACTTCGGCGCCAGTGCCTACTTTACGTCAATCCTGTGTGATCTTTCACAAGCAGCTGGAGTAAAGGAAGCGGGACAGACTCGTAGCCGTGGGGTTGCCGCTGTGTCCCGTGAAGCCAGCCCTGGCGCCCGCGTTTATGGAATTGTTACCCGCCTCGGTTCTCCTTTGTTCCTGTGGATCGAAGCGGCCCCCGGCGCCCTGCCTTGGCTTCGTTCTCGCCGGCCTCTCTCGTGATGTTGCTGTCCGTTGTGTTGCGTGTCTACGGGTCAGAGGTCCACAGTGCCCCTGCCTGAGACTGCAGCTGCTTCTGAAATAACTGGAGAGACAGGCCGAGGAGAAGACGGACCACACCGTCCTCCGTGATCACCTGCGTGATTACCTCCCCAGCACCCTCTCTTCTTTGCTGCTGTCTGCCGTCCCCGCTTTCATCCTCCAGAGTCTTTGCTCGGGGTTCGGGACATTGGGAAAATCAGCCTGTGTAGATGAAAGTCAGTGCCTTGTGATTCGTCCCTGTAGAGCCCGGGTTCCCAAACGTATGTGGCCTCCCGCCTCCTTTCAAGGGGCAGGGGAGGGATTTTCATTCGCTTGCCAACCCCCGCCCCACGCACAACGGAAAACCACGGCCTACAGTGCAGGATAAAGTGGAGGTGTCTGCACCCACGAGGGACGGACTGACACCCGGGCTCCCACAAGGGTTCAGGAATAGGAACAGCCGTGAGGGTGGCGCAGGACCGGCCCGGCTGGCATTTCCTTCTGCTGTGCACCAGGTGGCTGGGGCTTGGCACCTGACAGACCCCTGCTTCTGCAGCGCCCCCCGCCCCATCCATCCAGCACCCATCAGGGGGCAGTATCGCCCATTTCGCAATGTACATGCTTGGAATGGGTTTTAGTCTAGTCACAGTCGCCCGGCTGCCACCAATCACAGCCAGTTTTCGTCACTCCCGAAAGAAAATCCCACCTCCTTCATGGCCACTCCATGGTCCTGCTTCCCCGTCCCCCACCCCCGCCCTCCATAACCACACATCTGCTCTCTTGTTTGATGGTTTTTGCCTGTTCTGAGTGTTTCGTCTAAATCAAATCGTACACTATGTGGCCCTTTGTGACACGTTTCAGTCTCTTAGTTTATGGTTGTTGGACGTCACCCACATTGTAGCATACATCAGTATGTCGCTCCTTTTTTTAAAATTTTGTCTGTTTGTTTTTGTTTTTTGGGCATCACTGCCTCTGGTGGTTGTGGGCGCTACCCAGTGCTGCTCCTGAGAGCCACTGCTGGACTTGAACCGCCAAGCCCGCGGGCCGCAGTCCCGCACTCAACCACTTACACCATCGGGGTTCAGTCTTTTTTCAAATTTGTTTTGTTTTGTCGCTCCTTTTTTTTTTTATCATCAAAGAATTTTTGCACGCCCTAAGGCAGTTGACTTTGAACTGCTGACTGTGTGTGTCGCAGCCCTGTGCCTCCCTCCACCACACCACCAGAGCGCAAGGAACTGGGGCAGGGGTTGGGGCAGTAACCCCTGGTCCTCAGTCCTCAGCACAGGACTTTCACCCTATGAGTGAACTTGGTCAGGGACAAGTGGGGTCCTGGATCCCCAGCTGTCCATGTCTGGAGTAGGTCTTCCACCAGGAGAGGGGGGGCTGGGTTAGTGAACGGAGTCCCCAAGTCCTCGGAGCTAGGCCTCCTTGGTCTTAAGCTGCCTCGTAATGAGACACCGTGTGGGGAACAATCTACTGGGGCAAAGCCCCAGTCCCAGCCCGTGGCTGCACAAACTTGAACTAGAATTTCTGAGAGATGGAGCTGAAGAGCCAGGGAGCAGGTCCGGCCTCCAATGCCACAGACTCCCATCATTCTTACTGAGACACTGGTGATGTTCACGCCCCTACGCCACTGTGCAATCCCCTAGGGAATTGCACTAGGGCAATTCCAAGATTTACATATATATGGTATATAATGTATATATAATCATACCACTCAACACAATCCATGCATCCATCCATTGTGTCAAGCACATGTGTGCCTATGTTGCCATCATCGTTTTCAAAACATTTTCTTTCTACTTGAGCCCTTGGTATCAGCTCATTTTTTCCCTCCCTCCCTCATGAACCCATGATAATTTGTTTGCTTTTTGTGGGCATCACTGCCTCTGGTGGTCGTGGGTGCTACCCAGCTGCTGCTGGATTTGAACCGCCAAGCCCGTGGGCTGCAGTCCTGCACTCAACCACTTACGCCACTGGGGCTCAACCCGAACCCATGATAATTTATACATTATTATTTTGTCATATCTTTTTTGTTTGTTTTTGTTTTGGGCATCACTGTTCTCCGGTGGTGGGAGTAGGAGGCCCAGCCTCACTGCTGGAATTGAACCTCCATCCCAGTGGGCCGCAGTCCCACGCACAACCACTACGCCACTGGGGCTCAGCCCCATTTTGTCATATCTTACACCGAACTGCTGTCTCCCTTCACACACTCTTCTGTCGTCCATCATCTTGGGAGGGAGTTATATGTCGATCACTGTGATAATTTAACTGAAGAACAGAAAATTCTGCTTGGTATACTGATGGCTTTATACAATAAGCAGGTGCCACTTGTAAGTGGGCGGCAGCAGCACTACAGCCCCTTCTGGGATCTCTCTAGCGGACTGTGGAAAAGGGAAATCCTCCCAATGGACAGAACTTTAAGAAGTGCACCTGACTGTTCAGTTTGTCTGGAAGAAGAAATGGCCAAACATGAGATTGTATACCACCAATTCATGGGTTGTGGTTAATGGCTTGTGTGAGTGGTCAGGGAATTCAAAGGAACATGATTGGAAAATTGGTGACAAGGAGGTCTGGGGAAGAAGTATGTGGCTAGACCTCTCTGGATGGACCAAGAAAGTAAAGATAATCGTGTCTCATGTGAATGCTCACCAAAGGGTAACTCTGAGGAGGAAGACTTGAACAATCGAGTGGATAAGATGACATTCACTGTGGAGACTAGCCCGCTTTCCTTCACCACTTCTGTCATTGTCCAAATGGCACATGAACAAACCGGACATGGAGATTATGCCTGGGCACAGCAACATGGATTTCCTCTCACCAAGACTGACTTGGCCACTGCCACCGCTGAGGGGTTCATCTGCTAGCCGCAGAAGCCAAGATGGAGTCCAAGATGTGAGACCAGCCCTCAGGGAGACCAACCGACAACCTCGTGGCAGGTTGATGACATAGGACCCCTTTCACTATGGAGTGGACAGCGTTTTGTTCTGACTGGAATAGACACCTACGGTATCCTGGATATTGATTTGCCTTCCCTGCATGCAATGCTTCTGCCAAAATACCGTTCATGGACTTATAGAATGCCTTATCCACCGGCCTCGCATCCCACGTAGCATTGCTTCAGATCAAGGAACTCACTGCACGGCAGATGAAGTGTGGCAACGGGCCCACGCCCATGGAATCCACTGGTTGTATCGTGTTCCTCATCAGCCTGAAGCAGCTGGCGTGACAGAACGATGGGATGGCCTCCTAAAGACACAGTTACAGAGCCAGCTAGGTGGCAACAAGGTTCGAAGCTGGGCCGGTGTTCTCCAGGAGGCTGTATATGTTCTACTCCAGCAGCCAATATATGGCACTGTGTCTCCAATAGCCAGGATTCATGGGTCCAGGGACCAAAGAAGTGGCACCACTCACTGTTACTCCTCGTGACCCACTCGCAGCATTTTTGCTTCCTGTCTCAGCAACCCTGTGCCCTCAGGCCTGGAAGTCCTAGTCCCAAAAGAAGGAACTCTCCTGCAAACAGCACTGATTCCACTGAACTGGCAGCTGAGCATGCCCACTGGCCACTTTGGGCTCCTCATGCCTTTGGGTCAACAAGCCAGGAAGGGTGTCAATGTACTACTGAGAAACTGGACTGGTGCTACATAATGGAAGTAAAGAATGTGTCTGGAATCCTGTAAGCCGTCTCTTAGAACTACCATGCCCTGTGATTATACTAAATGGTAAACTATAGCAACCCAATCCTGATAGAACATATAATGATGCAGACCCCTCAGGAATGAAGGTCTGGGTCACCCCGTCAGGCCAACAACCACTGCCAGCTGAGGTGCTGGCTGAGGGCAAGGGTTTACACAGAATGAGTAGTCGAAGAAGGTAGTTCTCCCTATCAGTTGTGACCACGTGATCAATTGCAAAAGCAAGGTTTGTGATTGTCAGTTTATCTTCTGTATATGTGCTTGTGGAATATCATTCCTTTGTGCGTGTATGATGTTAGGTGAAAGTGTAATTTCATTAATGCCTGGAAATCTTACATGGCTTAAGAAGTGTTTACAGGTGTCAAGTTGGCAAGGGGTGGACTGTGGTAGGTAAGCTTATTGTGCCAACCTGGCACAATAGGAACGCATGGGATTAAGAAGGTCACAGTTTGATTGGAAAGCCCAGAGCTAAATGGCTCAGCAAGCCCTAACCCTTTCTCTCTTGCTCTCTGGTGACCAGGCTGATCAGGTGCAGGTGCTGTAGTTACGTGAGCTACACTGCCAGTGGGACAGCCAACCCATGGACGTGTTGCTGGAGCTTGATGTTCCTTTGAGACCACACTTCTTCTGGTGTATACATTGATGGAACTTGAGGCTGTCGGATCCTGTCGCCTGGCATTGCTTGAGTTTGTTATCCCCTCCGGGCTGCTTCACTAAGTTCCTGAGCCCTCTGTACCGCTGTGTGGACTAATTAGCTGTTATATTCCTTTGTGCTGTACATATTTATATATCTCTATATACCAAATCATCAGTGTCCAGATTTTGTTTCTCTAGAGAACCCTGTCTAACACACCAGGTTATTAGAACAAAGTGTTCTTGTGTTGAGGGAGTACTTAGGTCTGTTTCCTTAATATTGCATATAAATATATTTACATGTGTACATGCCTGTGTTTAGACCCCTGTAAATGTCCTTTGCCGCCTAGTTCTTTCCTCTATTTCCTTGTACTTTCCTCCTGTCCCACTATCACATTTGGCCTTCATTCGGGTTCCAATAACTCCTCTTGGTGGCTATATTGCCCTTGATCAAGACCTTATGTGGTGGGGTCAGATGGGCCCCATTTCCACACTGTGCCACCAGTGTTGCCCCTGAGGGATTTTGTGTCTCGCGGTGGGACCAGCTGCATGATCCTCTCAGTGCATTGGCCGCTCCGCACAAGAATATTGTCCTCGAACCTTGGTGGGCCAGGATGGGTTCCTCCCTCTCTCCTTCCCTTTTCATTTGCTCCTATGTCCTGATCAGACGCACCTCTCTCCCTAAGCGGTAGCTTCAGCGCTGTCCTATGAGTTGAATTCACCTAGGGGGAGGGGGTGTCCACAGAGTTGGGATTGGGGTTGGCCCTGCAGACCTCTCTATTGGTATGTTCACATCTTGGCACACAGGTTGAAGTCTGGTCCCTCTCCCCCTCTCCTGTGGAGATATAAACAATACCCTCCCCTTGGGTGGGTTGGTCCCCTGTTCCCCCACTGCCCATGTCTCTTTCTTTCCTTTCTTTCCCCCTCACTTCAGTTGAGTGTCTTACGTATCCTCAGCGTGGGTCTGGTCCCTGCCATAGTGCGGCCTTCACCCCAGGAATGTATGCATACGGCAGCTTTTCCTCCATGTCCCTTTTGCTTTTTTGAACTTAACTCAGCGGCCTCTTGTACTTGTCTTTTTGTGCCTGGCTTACTTTGCGGAGCATAATTTCCTCTAATTCTTCCCATAAGATGATGTCCTTCGTGCATTCATCACTGCTTTACAGGGATGGGTAGCACTCCGTTGTATGTACGCGCCACCATTTTTAAATCTCTTCTCCCGTCGATGGACAGTTGGGTTGTTTCCAACTCCTTGTGATCGTGAACTGTGCCACGGTGAACATTGGAGCACAGGTGTCTGGCCGTGGTTTGTTTTTTGCCTCTTCTGGTTATATGCCCAGTAGGGGGATTGCTGGGGTCTATGGTAGCTAGATTTCCATCTGTTTTGGAGATCGTCAACTTGATTTCCATAGTGGCTGTACATACCTACAGGTCCACCAGCAGTGGGCGAGCGTTCCTAACTCACCACCCACCCCCTAATACTTGTTAGTTTCTGATTTTTTGAATTGGGCTACCTTTGAGGGTGTTAGGTAGTATCTCATAGTTGTTTTAATTTGCATTTCTCTCATGGCTAATGATCAAGGACATTTCCTCATGTGTTTATTGGCCATTAAGATTTCTCCCCTTGTGAAACTTCTGCTCAGGTCCTTTGCCCACCTCCTCTGTGGACAGTTAGTTTTTTCTTTTTGTAAGCTAGCAGAGTACTATAGATTTTTGTAATAAGGTTGATGAGCCATTGCTAAAGATGTTTTCCCATTCCATGGATTCTCTTATTATTCTCTTGGTGCATTCTTTCAATGTACACAGGTCTTTTATCTTCATTATATCCTACTTGTCAATTTGTGCCTCCTCTGTGTTTGTGTCTTCCTATTTCTGATAGCCTATGTAGTCCCTGAGTCAAAGTCCTCAGGTGTGTCCCAATTCCCTCATTGATGGCCCTAATAGTTTGGGGTTTTACCTCAAGGTCTGTGATCCACCTTGAGTTTATTTTTGAGTTTATTTTGTAAGGTCTTGATTAATTTTTCTGGAGGTAGATATCCATTTTTTCCAGCAACACTTGGTAAAGAGGGCATCTGCTTCCCATTTGATATTTTTCGGAACTTTATCAAGGATCAGTTGTCTGTATGCTGGTGGTTTTAAATTTCTGAGTTTTCAGTTCTTTTCCATTGATCTGAGTGTCCATCATTATGCCAGTACCACACTGTCTTGACTACTGTGGCTGTATTATAGGTGCTAAAGTCAGGTAATGCAAACCCTCCCACCCAGTCCTTCCTCCTGAGGAGTTTTCTGTTAATTCTGGGCTTCTTCCTTCTCCAGTTTTTCCAATTCTTTGAAGATGATGGTATTTGTATTGGAATAGCATTAAATTTATATAATGCCTTGGGTAGAACTGGCATCTTTACTGTACTGAGTCTCTGATCCATGAGCATGGGATAGTCTGACATTTGTTGAGGTTTCTAATGCCAATATTTTCTTCACTCTCACTAATCGAGTTATCATTTTGATGGCAAAGAGGACCTATCTCCCTACTCTGTAGATTCAGAAGTCCCCCTTGCCCCCCTGCAATGGGATTTCAAAGAACCTGCCTTCTGAGCACCCAGTTTGTAGGAACTAACCTAAAATCCTTCAGCACAGTCCTGACGTGGAGTAAGCTTCCACCGAGTCCCCTCGGACCGCCAACCAAGAGTCTGAATGGCCTTGCCCTTGAACAGACTGCGACTGGGAATTGGGGTCTGCAGATTTCGCCACCTGGAAACTCACCGCCATCCAGCCAGTCCCAATTTAAAGTGCCCCTGGGGCTGAACCCCGGTGGCGTCGTGGTTGTGCGCAGGACTGCAGTCCACTGGGATGGAGGTTCAATTCCAGCAGTGGGGCTGGGCCTCCTACTCCCACCACCGGAAAGCAGTGATGCCCCCCCCCAAAAAAAAAAAAACAAAACAAAACAAAATAAAGTGCCCCTGAAGGACAGGGTAGAACTCTTCCCCATGGGACGATAGCTTTTTCTGAGACTCTTTTTTTTTTAATTCAAGTATTTTTCTTCTAACAGCCTTCTTGAGACACACTCCACATAGCATCCAGCTTAATAGTTCAGTTCTATCGAGAAGAATTGTACAATCATGGCCACAGTTCATTTTAAGACATTTTCTTCTTTCTTGTACTTCTTAGCTCCCCAGTACCCCGGCAACTACCCCCCCCCCCGCCCACCACTGCCCGAAAGCATTCATCCAGTTACTGCCCAAGCCTGTCCCGCTTCCCAGAGGTAGAAGTCCACATCTCTCGCCCACCGTAGGGTTGGCTGCGCGCCGTGTGGTTGGCAGCCCAGCGTGTAACCACTCCACCACCAGAGCCCCACACTGCAGACGTGGGGAAACCGAAGTGTGCACACCTGGCCACTTGCTCCCCGCTTGGCCCACGTCCGTCTGTCCCGGCTCCCCTTCCCTCTGCGCTCACTAAGATCGAGGTGGTGCTGCAATGTTTTCTGGGGTTGTCGCTGCTGGTGCTTTCTGTACATTGTCTGCACATGCAGTCCAGGACGGGTTCATCTGTCGAGACAGGCACTAGTGGTTTCCTGGGGAACAGCGGGGGAGCTGGGGGGGGGGACCAGGGGCTCATAATGATGAGTGCGAGCATGAAGAAAACAAAGCTGACAGTGATGAGGATTGCACAACTCTCTAACTGGTATTTAAGTCCTCGGGTGATGCTGGTGCAGCTGTTAGAAAACGGCCCGTGATCAGCTGTGTCCATCTGAGAGGGGCAGAAGGGGCACCCCGAGAACTGGTCTCCTTGAGACCTTCCTGTGTGAGTCTGGGTAGACTAGAGAAACAAAATCATAGACACGCATCTGGATATAAGGAAAAGGTTTGTGTACAAGAGGAATGGGACACTGAGAAAGCATCCCAACCCAGTCCAATCAAAGGTCATAAGTCTGATATTAGCCCATATGCCTGATACCAGTCTATAGAGTCTCCTTCTGATTCATGAAGTCACAGGTCAGTGGGTGCTGAGTCCCGGTGCTGGTAGGGGTCTCCCCATGGCTCCTCGCTTCCAGGGCTCAGGGTCCATCAACAGCATCCAGTGGTGGTAGAAGCAACTCAGTGTTGGCAGGGATCTCCATGTAGCTTCTCCAGCTAAAGAGGTCTGGTCCCATCAGGGGAAGGCTGTGTGGCTTCTCCTCCGGCTCCTTCAGCTCCTCGGATGCTGCCATCTTGTCTTGTCCGTAATTCATCGTCTCTGAGACTAACTCCCAACACCTGGAAAGAAAGCTTCTCATCTCCATGAGGGAAATATAGTGAGATTTCCCAGAAGTCTCAGGAGAAAGCCATGCCCACACGGAGGCCTCATTGGCTACTCAATGGCTATCTCCAGATGAACAGGCTAGACTCCACCCCTACATCCCAATCATGAAATTGACATAAGCACACGACCACCACACTCCCCTCGCCTGTTTTCCAGATTCTGTGGACGGCTCTCTTGGCATCTCTGTGGTGAAGGACAATACCAGGATCAGCATTGAACCGTGAGTGGGGCAGATTCAGAGTCCGGGGGGGCCTTTGTCCCAGGGACCCCGTCATCGGCACAGGAGGGGAGACCTCCAGGTCCAGCAGCAAAGCCTCTCTAGCCGGGCGGCAGTGGGTTTTTCAGTACAGGCAGGGAGTCTCCCAGTGCCCCTTCTTCTATCCAGACACGGCCCCGTTCCTGTTGGCAGAACGCCCCAGGACTCAGGGCACTGGTGGAATTGGTGATGGCTCCGTGTGATTGACGAGTCCCTGCAGAGCATGGCCAACCTGTGGCCCTGGCGATGGACGTGCCAGATGCCAGCACGTGGCTGCCTCACTGCCCTGAGTCCCAGAGGAGACGTCCAAGTGTGCCCCTGAGAGGTTTCTGTGCGTGCTATGAGCGGTGGGGCTCATGCTGAGTGTCTGGAGCCCGAGGGCAGACTGGAGAGCACCCCGCCACTCTTCTTTTGAATGGCACCTCACTGTGCTTGGGTGACAGTTCACACAGCAGTTTCCACACCAGTTATCCAGGGGTGTCAGTTACATTCCTCACAATGCGTGTGCCTGCTCATGGTTTCCCGCCTGGTCGTCCTGTTGGAAAGGCCCTGTTGGCTGCTTAGTTTCATGTAGGTGACATAGAAGGAGCCGCAGTACTTACGGGTGATGTTTTGTGAGACAATCTGTTTAGTCACCAGGTGACATCAAGAATAGGTGTTGGTTCAAGGTCTAAAAGGCATTCTAGGGACAGTCTCAGCTGGCTCATGAAGTCTGGTTTCTCTGTTTGTCTTTAGGAATTTGAGGTTCCCGTTCTTATTTTCCTTTCATTCTACTAGAGTCCCATCTCGTGTGGCCCCAATTAGAAGGGCTGGTAGTCGTAGTCAGACACCAGCTAGTTCTTCTGGCCTCAGGCGTGGTCTGTAGTCATAGCCAGGCACCATCACCAGCTAGGCCTTCTGGTCTCCGCTTACATGAGGCCATGGTCCACCCCTTGTCCTAGAGACTAGCTTCCTCCTTGAGGGAAGATCCCATCTCACCCCCATCTCAGTCCGTGTCCTTGTCTCCTGCATGTCTGTGTGTGGCCGCATTGCAGACACATCAACATCGGAGGCCGGTTTCAGGCAGAAATCCCGGAGCTCCAGGAGAGATCTCTGGCCAACACCGATGATCACGTGGCCGCTCTGGTCTGGAAGCCATGGGGAGACATGATGACCAACCCGGAAACACAGGACCGAGGTGACTGAGGCTCAGAGCTCAGAGAGTATCTCCTCCCGCTTCTCGGCTTAACCAAGAAGCAGTGTCCCCCAGTGGCCAGTGCCCCTGGCCCAGTGCCGCTGTTCCACTCAGTGCTCCACTGCCCCGGGCACTGGTCTCAGTGTCCAGAGCTGGCGGCAGGGTTACCTTCCTGCCTTCACCAGGCCTGCCTCAACTGCATCAGGAGAGGTCCCAGGCCCCGGGGTGTGAGGAGTACTCCTCTGCTGAGGCTGGCGGCTCTGGTCCACCCCGAGGCTCCCGGAAGAGAAGCCTGGTCTCCTGCTTCTCAAATCCCCACCCTTGGAGGGAACCCTGGGGACCGGAGCTCCGCTCTGACACGTCGTCGGGTAGACTGAAGGGCAGCTGGTTTTATCGGTGGTGTTGGTTTTTATGAACAATTGAGAGGCAGGAATGTGGCAAAGAAATTCAAGTACGGGGGACTTCCAAAACATCCGTTGGCATGGCAAAATGGAATCATTTGGGGATCATGGAATTTGTTCCTGGACTTTTGGAAGTATAGGCCCTATCCCCCTGGCTCATCTGCATCATGTGAAAGGGAATGGGGTGGGGGGGGGGATGCCCATGGGGTAGTTGGGGACTGTGCTGCCAGTGTGCAGCGGCATCTGGGCAACACCGATAAGTAGGTTTTATTCACCTGCTTGAAGACGCAGCCTGTCAGGTTGTACCGAACAGAAATTTTAAAACTTTTCATTAAATCACAAAATGTACTGTGGGGCGGTAAGGTCCAGCAGAGGAACCCCTAACCTGCAGCCATCGCATTGGGTGCCTTCAACAGAATAGCAGGGTCCCCAGGGTGTGCTAGGCCACAGCCTTTCTAGAAGCAGAAGCCTTCCTCCTGCCTGGAGCCTGGGGGTTCGCACCGCCAACCTGCTCGCTAGCCCGTAACCACGACCAGGGCCCCAACGCCCAGAAACCAAGCCCACTGCCCTGGACCCCGCCCCGACGCATAGCAGCTGTGTAGCGGGTCTTCCAGGAGGTGACTCTTCACGGGAGCGCCAGCCTCAGTAGCTGCTGGGTCCACACTGCTGACCGACCCCAGCAGTCCGGTGCCTCATCCCAGCCCCTGAAGCCCGGTGGGACACAGATGGATGCTGTCCCCCGGCAGTCGGCACAGTCGCTGTTGGGGCAGGTCCCCGGCTGGCCCTTGCTGACTGCCGTGCCTGTCCTCTTCCCCTCCCCTTGCCGCCCGCCGCCGGGGCACCTGCTCCTCGCCTGTCCGTCCGTCCATCCTGGGCGCAGTGACGGAGCTCTGCAATGTGGCTTGCTCCAGCGTGATGCCAGGAGGTGGCACCAACCTGGAACTGGCGCTGCACTGCCTGCACGAGGCCCAAGGCAACGTCCAGGTGAGGGGGCAGCCCAGGGAGCCGTGGGTTGGGGGAGAACATCTCCCTGTCCCTCCCCGGGGAGAGTCACCTGCCGCTGCCACTCTCCCCCCAGATGGCCCTGGAGACGCTCCTGCTCAGGGGACCCCAGAGGCCACAGACGCACCCCATGGCTGATTACCGCTACACAGGTCAGTTGGCAGGCTCGGGGTCCTGCTCGTGACTCCCAGGAGGGTCTCCTGCCCGGGCCACCTCCGTAGGCACTGCGGCTCCCAGGCGGATCCCACCAACCTCCTTTCCCAGTGGGTTCCAGGAGCACTGCCCAGCAGGCCAGGGAAGCCCCTGCAGGGAGTGGGGTGGGGTGGGGGCCGGGCTCACTGGCGAGAACACCGTCCCCAGGTGTTCTTAACCTGTGGCAAGTCCTTCACTGATGGAGCTGCGGTGCCAAGGGGTGGGGGACACACTGATGGTCTCCCCCCCGCCCCCCGGTGGGGGTGAGGGATACGTGCAAGAAGGGAATTCCCAGTGAGCACATCTGTACGAGTGCCTTGCCTGGCCCTGGGCCCCTGGAGGCTGGCAGGACAGGACAGAGGGCTCAGTAGAGCACTGGGCACACAGACAGAATGTGCTGGGAGGTGGGGCTGCGCTCAGCTGGGGCCGTGACACCAAGAAAAACCCCTGACCTCGTCCCTCGGCCGGCCGTGTTCTCCAACAGGCTCGGACATCTGGACCCCCATGGAGAAGAGACTTTTCAAGAAGGCGTTCTGTGCACACAAGAAGGACTTTTACTTGATACACAAGACGGTGAGTGTGTGCGTGTGTGCTGGTGCAGACACGGCCGGGCCTCTGAAGAAGGGCCGGGGCTGCAGGTGGGCCTGCAGCACAGTGCACAGCCCACCCCCCACCTGCCTGGAGCTCACTGTAGACCAGTCAGGCGCAGTAGCTCAACATGCTGGAGCTCTCGCTGCACCCACACAGGTGAGAGGGTCCTGGCATGCTCAGGGCAGAACCCCGCCGCTTCTCCCACAGCCCTCCTGTCCAGTAGTGATGCCAGGAAGCTCCAGCTCGAGCTCCTGGAGCACTGCTCACTCGGCCCGACCCAGGCAGAACAGCCACAAGAGGCTGCCCCTCAGGGGCCAAGGTGCTCGGCTTGGTCATCGTGGCTGTTGCCTTAAAAAGCAGACGCCAGTACACACAAGCACATGACTGAGGTCAGGCTGGCGACATTTTGACCCCTGAAGCCTTCTCCAGGGTCAAGGTCGTGAGGCGCATCTGTTACCCCCACTGCCCTTGGGGCCGCTTGCACCTGTCTCTCCCTCTGCTGGCCCCTAGCCCCTGAGGCACTCGGGCGCCTCACTCTCCCTGAGGTCTCTGGAAGGATCCCCACGGTAAGAACAGCATGCTGAGACCTCGGAGAGGCCAGCCCCAGGGGCAGGGCGTCAAGCTCAGCAGAGAGAGGGGAAGGCTCGGTGAGATGGGAGGACCCCACAGCTGCAGCCGTGGGCACCGCCTTGGTCACGAGGGACAGCGAGCGCAAGACTTCCCCGAAAGCCAGCCCTCTGACTGCAGGCTCCTGCCTCCTGAGCGCAGAGCAAGGACCTCTGTGTGCTAATGCCACCATTTGTGGTGTTTCTGCTGGGGCTGCGCTAGATAACTAAAGGCAGAATTCGGTTCTGAGAGGTGTAGGGGTGTCAACAAGTACTTGATATGTGGAAGTGGTTTTGGAATTAGGTAACAGTGGAGGCTAAAAGATTTTGAAAGGTCCCAATCATAAAGGTCTAATATTGCCTTGAAGAAGTAGCGTTGTGCGGGCTGAGCCCCGGTGGCGTAGTGGTTGTGCGCGGGACTGCAGCCCACTGGGATGGAGGTTCAATTCCAGCAGTGGGGCTGGGCCTCCTACTCCCATCACCGGAGAGCAGTGATGACCCCCCCCCCTCCAAAAAAAATAAATAAAAGAAGTAGCATTGTGAACCTCAGAGGAAAGTCTCTGTAGGCTTCGTGAATACACGTGGCCACAGGCTCACACGAACACAGCTAGACGTGTGAATGCTGAGAATGCTTCTCGGTGGACCCTTCAAGGAAATGTTGAGCCTGCAATTGGACAATGGAGGAGGGGTGGTGCTTTTCATGCAGTGGCAAAGAAGTCATCAGCCTCATGTGCAAGTCTTTGGTGGAATAGAAAACTCGCGATGAAGTTGGATATCTGTCTAAGGAGATTTCTAAGCAAGCGCCTAGAGGGACAGACTCCATGGCTTCTCCTTGCTACTGCAATAAGACTCAAGAGGAAATAGTGAACTTTAAATCAAGCCACGCAAAATGACGTAAAACCTAAAGGGCTAGAACATCGTGCGTCGTTCATCAGGACATGTCACGTAGTTCAAAGGGGCACACCACCCCGAGGTGAGCCTCAGCCCCAATGAAGGCAGTGGGCTCAAGCTCCGTGGTTCAGCAAACTCAGCTCCCTGCATGAGGTGCTCAGCGACACTGCCCTCCCCTACCCCCACCCCACCCCCGCCTCCATCCAGCAGGCTTAAACATGAAAGGGCTCAGCTCCACACCCATGGGTCAAGTCCAACTTCCTCAATTATGTGGCCAGAAGCATGCCGCTCTGCTGCAATCCAGCCTCCGGCACGAAAACCCTCAGCTGGACACTGTTCTGTGCTCTGGCACCTGGTTATGCTGTGGCTTCTCGGCTGCTACAGCCGTCTTCTGGATCCAGGAGGACGAGACGCCTCCTCCAGCTTCTCAGAAGACTCATTTTACACACAACATAGGACTCCAGTTTGAAATTACTCACAGGTGAATCCTCTCAGTCTCTCTCCTCGCCACCCCCCATGTTCTCACCAGACCCATGGAGGGAAAGGTACCCGTGACCTGATGTCAGCGTTAGAGACTTCAGCCAGAAGAGCCACATTCAATAACCCGTACTCCCCCAGCTTATGCTATTTCCAGTGACTTCACAACCTCGTCAACATTTGATAAGATCTGTCGTTTTCATGTTAGTCATTCCAGTTGGTGTGTGGAAACATCTCCCTGGTGACTCAGGACCTTGATCGTATCACCATGTGTTTATCTGCCGTCTGTAACATCTTCTTTGCTGAGGTCTCTATTCAGCGTCTGCCCGTCTTTGTTGGGGGCGCTTGTGTTTTGCTTATTGATCTGTGGTTCTTCATGCATTCTGGGCGCGAGTCTTTTGTCCAGAAATGCCCTCTGCACATGTTTTCTCCCCGCCTGTGGCTTATCGGTTCCATCCCTCATCAGTTTGTTTGAAAGAGCAGCGTGGGATTTCGATGGCGTCCAATGTACTTGTGTTCTTTCATGGCTCAGGCTTTTGGTGTTCTGTCTCCGACAAGCTAACGCTCGGCCAATCAGAAGAAAGCTGGAGTCACTGCGTGTGGTTTTGCCTAGCCCAAGGCCACAAAGATTTCCTCCCACGTTGTCTTCTAGAAGCTCATGATCCGCTCCGAGTTACTTTGTGATTGAAAGACAAATTGTGCACCTGGCTGCGTTTTTTCATTGATGGCATGTTCTTCTTTTCCTTTTGCACGTGGAATTCCACGGCTCGTTGAAAAGGCCACCTTTCTTTCCACTGACCTGCCTTCATCCCCTCCTCAAGTCTGTTTCTGGATTGTGTTCTGGTGCCCCGATGTCCTTAGCTGTTGCAAAGGAACACCGCTAAGTCACGAGTGCCCCTCAGAGTCCTCAAATAAGCCGCGGCGTCTGGTCTCCACTCAGCTCCCTGCCATTGAGTCCAAGCCGGCTCTTAGGGTGAGGATGCCCCCCCCCCCCCCACACACACACACGGGGTTTCGAAGACCGTAGCTCTTGATGAGAGTAGAAGGCCCAGTCTCTCTCCCCCTGGGGCATCTGCTAGATTCTTTCATCTTCGTCTGTCTTTTCATTTTTTGTTTTTGTTTTGTTTTGTTTTGGGGGAGGGGCATCACTGCTCTCCGGCGGTGGGAGGAGGCCCAGCCTTTGCTCCTGTGGAGGTGGAATTGAACCTCCGTCCCAGTGGGCCGCAGTCCCGCGCACAACCACGACGCCACCCGCCGGGGCTCAGCCCCTTTGTCTGTCTTTTCCAGGGGATTGATTCTTCGAGATCTTTCGCACTGACTTAGGAAATTCAGAGTTCGCTCTGTTTCCCATCTCTCGGTGTCTTCTGTGGCCTGACGCCCCATGTCTCATCCTGCCAGCCATGGTTTCAAACAGTGCCACTTGTTTGCACCTTCCTTTCGCCTTTGAGGGCAACTCTGGTGTCCCGTGGCGTCGTGGTGGTCAGAGGCAGGCAGTCAACATTTTTACTTATTTATTTCATTTGGCACTTTTTTTTTTAACTCTTTTGACTCCTAGCTTGTTTATTCCCAAACTGAGAGCTTAGTTCTGCTTCTTTTTTTTTTTAAAGATGATTTTTTAACAAACACCTCTTTTATTGCAAGTTTGTTGCAAGTTTTACAGAACAGGGAATAGTTTTACATTCGGCGGCTCAGATGCATTCTGGTTCACCTTATCCGCGCAGCCGCAGGCTCATCCCCCTTGTTTCCTGCTTGCTGCTGTCAGAGGCCGTCACATTGGGTCCAATGCAGAGGCCCGCAGACCACAGCAGCAGACACTGCTGTGTTGTCCTTATGGTTGTCCCCAGGGACGGGTCTCTCCGGACAGCATGTCCAAAGCAGGGGAGAGGAGCTCTCGCCATCCCGGCCTCCAGGGAGCCCTCTGTCTGTACGCCTCTTTTGGCAGTCCACGGTGTTTTCAGGATCCCTCACCAACACCAGAACTTGAAATGGATCGAGCTTCCTTGGCCCTCCCGGTCGTTCAAGGGGTCAGACCCCCCGGCAGCTGTGAGCCTATTCCGTTCCCACGCGCACGTCGGCGGTGCCGTCTAACTGCGGGGGTGGCTGGGCAGCATCTCCCTGGGCACACGAGTGCCCTCGTGCCGTCCGCCCCAGGTGGCGGCCCGTGGCTGCCAAGCACGGCCATGCCGTGGGCACCGGGGCCTGTGCGCGGGCCCAACCTCCAGGGGTCGGATTCCCAGGGGTGCGGGTGCTCCTCGGAGACCCAGCAGAGTGTGGCTTCTCTTGGGACCGCCTCGCAGTTGGGAAGGACTGTGAGTCTCAAAGGCCCCTGGTGGGAAGCTTGAGAGTGGGGGTGGCGGGGCAGAACAGAAGCTGCAAGCTCTCACAAGGGGCGCCTGGCAGGGCTGGTGGGGGAGCTGGGGCCTGGAGGCGGTGCCCTGCTAGTGGGCTCTGGGTTTCTTTGCCCAGATCCAGTCAAAGACAGTTACCCAGTGCGTGGAGTACTACTACATCTGGAAGAAGATGATCAAGTTGGACTGTGGCCGGACCCCGGGGCTGGAGAAGAGGATCAGAAGGGAGCTGGAAGAGGCCGAGAGGACCGAGGAGAAGGTGGGGGCGGTGGGGGAGGGGGCAGCCACACAAGCCCTCTGACCCCGTGACCCCGAGGAGAGTGGGCGGGCAGTACCTCCCTTCCCCTCGGTCCTCTCTGCAGGTCACGTGCAGCCCCAGGGAGCGACTCAGCCACCGTCCAACTCCCGAGTTAAAGATCAAGACCAAGAGTTACCGGAGGGAGTCCATCCTCAACTCCAGCCCCAACACAGGCCCCAAGCGGACCCCCGAGGCACCGGGGGCCGTGGAGGGCCAAGGTGTCTTCCCCTGCCGAGAGTGTGAGAGGTACGTACGGGCGCTCTGTCCCAGGGCTCACGCTGGCCCCGCCCTCCCGTCAGTCTGCACCAGGCGCTGGCCCCAGGGCTGACCAGCTGCACCCCCCCGGCCCCTGCCTGCAGGGTGTTTGACAAGATCAAGAGTCGCAATGCCCACATGAAGCGCCACCGGCTGCAGGACCACGTGGAGCCCCTGGTCAGGGTCAAGTGGCCCGTGAAGCCCTTCCAGCTGAAGGAGGAGGAGGAGGAGGAGGAGGAAATGGGGACTGACATCGGCCCCCTGCAGTGGTGAGGCCTTCCCAAGAGACTCCTTGACCAGGGGGGCCTCACTCTCCTCTGCCAGCCCAGCCAGCAGACTTGCCGTGGTGAGATGCCCTCGTGGCCCGTCAGGCGGCTGGGCCCAGTCGCCAGAGCCCCATCAGTCCTCCACACCGGGCACGGGGCAGGGGGAGGGGCAATGTTACATCTGCGACCTCCCTCGGGGGCGGGGGTCGCAACCCCCCTGTTCTTACGCTCCCCCACCCCCCACCCAGTGTGGAGACTCAGCGGGCAGTGCCTTCCGGCCCGCCCCATCCTCCCTGGCCCCTTGGGCACGTGGCCGCTCCTGAATGTCCTTCCTCACCCAGTGACTTGTACATTGTTAGGTCATTGTTTGTTGTGTTTCTTTTGTATGCGTCTCCTTGTACATTTTATTAAATTGGGTTCTTGAGCAGCTGGCTTCTGGCTTCTCTAGCCTGCTGGCCCTACAAGGGCTTGGAGCGCCGGCCCATGCCAAGGTGACAGAGGTGAGCGGGCGGGGGCTCTGTGCTGGCGGGGCAGGGGGTACAGGGCGCAGACGGACTCACGCCGGCCGGCCTTCAGGGCGTTGAGCATTGGGCAGCTCACTCGCAAGGCCACTGGTTGAAAGCCGCTGGCTGCCCCGCTCTGGTCAAGATGGACAGTCTCAGAACCCTGTGCGGGCCCTACAGGTTGGGATGGGCTGGGCGGCGGGCCGGCTGGGCTGGGCTGCAGCAGGTGCCGGGGCAGTGGCAGCTCACGTGTTCTTGTCTGGTGCCGGCCAGTCTGTCTCAGCTCGGAGTGACTCTGCACGCGCCACGGCGTGAAACACCGTCCTGCGTCAGCTTGGCCACTGCGCACAGGTGGGAGCCCTTGTTGACCGCCACAGTGTCCGTCTGTCTCATTCCCCTCGTCGGCTGCTCCTCAGCTCCACCCAGCTGGTCCCGTGGCAGACTTCACTGCCCACCCCCCTCTCCACAGGAGACAGACTGGCCTTCCATTCCCAGCCACCACCCATCGGTCACAGGAGATGTGTGTCTTGCGAGGACGCCAACCTGGTTTGGCCAGCACTTCCCGCCTAAACTGGTCCAGTAGGAAGAGCCTGGCCATCGCAGACAGGCAGTCAATGAACCCCCACCCCGCTGGGTCCCAGCGGCGGGACCCCACACCCACGGCTTACTGGGCTGCCCCGGGACCAGGACATTCTGTGCCCTTGGGCAGGGGGTCTCCACAGACTGGGGGATCAGCTCACAAGCAGAAAACAGCAGGACCTTAGAAACAACACAACTCACAAGTGCCCTGGCCTCATTCAGGATGGAGAGGAGGGATGGTCTGTCGGGAAGCCGAGTGGAGAGGAGGCTCGGGGGTGAGAGTCGACAGGGGTGTGGGCCAGCGAGGGTGCTCTCAGGGATGGATCCTGCAGACTTGGAGGTGGGCTGCAGGGAGACAGGGGCGAGGAACGGGTGTGCTGAAGCTGTGGGGTGGGGCCTGGGGGCTCAGCAGTGGCCCCTGAAGGCAGGGTGATCCCTCTCTGCCTAGGTTCTGAGCAAGGCTGGGTATGGCGTCCGAAGATTCACTGGGGGTCAGGGGAACAGGAGGTAGACTCAAGCAGCGGGGGCTCTCAGGTTACCGGGAAAGCTTCAGGCACCTGAGGACCCCAAATGTGCATTCCTGCCTTCACTGAGAGCCTGGACAAGTCACTGCCCTCACTGGAGCCTTCTTTTTCTCATCTGTAAAAGGGGATGAAAAGTGCCCGCTCCCCTCATGTGCCTTTTTGGAAAAAATGTAAGTTAGTTGTGTGGCAGTGGGGGGCCTCACAAGAACTTCGCTTTGGTTTCTCAGGCACTCAACTGCTGGTGCTGTTTCCCCAGGGTCCACCTGAAAGAGTTCATGAACTCCAGGGGCCTGGAAATAGAGACGTTAGCTTAATAGGGTATGCAAATTACATGCCAATAAAATTGTTCAAATTAAAATAAAAAGGGATTGGCTTAAAGGGCTGCTGGTAGGAGGGTCTTATGAATTATCAGGAGTCCCGGTGGCGCAGTGGGTGAATCCAGCTGAAAGGCTGGCAGTTTGAAGCCACTCTCTGCTCAGAGTTATTGGCCTGCCTCCTACTGTTGGTTACCTTGATCAGCAGTCGACTTGTGCTTTGGTCAGGTGTCTGCACTGTAAGGGGAACTCTCTATTTCTCCCCCTTCCATCCTATCAAGAGCCCCATGGTGGTGCTATGAGTAAAACATTGGGCCACACATCAGCCGTTCAAACCCACCAGGCGCTCGAGAGAACGATGAGGCTGTCTGCTCCTGAGATGACTGAGAGACACTCCTGTGTTCGACCGGGTTGACGAGAGAAACACATCCGGTGGTTTCTCTCACATCCCAGCCCAGCCCAACTCAAATTCCTAAGCCTGACACTAGTTTATAAGTCCCTCCTCAGACTCACACAGCTACATGCAGTGATGCAGAATGCAGGAAGACCAAAGGCTGTGGGTGCAGAGGAAGCTGGAAGTCGAGAAGGGGAGGGTCCCAGGACCATCAAGAGAAGGCCACACCCATCGATAGGGAGGCACCATCAGGCTGTGACCTGATTGGCAGGTTGAGTACCACCCCTACACTTTTATTTACCACATATATTCATGTGTGAGCGAAGGTTTTTCACAATTCGAATGCAAGTTTTATGGGAAAATTAGGTGCCTCGGGTGATATTCGGGTTGGTTTATACTCAAGTATATATGGTATCTTACGACCGCCAGAGGGCGGTGATGCCCCAAAAAAGAACAAAGCCAAAGTATATATGGTATCTTTAGGTCAACATGAAGTTATGTAACTGCCACATCTACATGGGGTTGCTCAGAATTGACTTAATGGCGGCAGTGGGTTTTACCATTCTGCACACTTTGGAAAGAAGTCCTTATAAGCAGGGGGTGGGGGCATTAAGCTCAGCCTCCTTGAGCATGAAGTCTCATAAGTTACTTGGAATTCTGTACAGGAAATTTGCCTATTCTCCCCACTGCTATTTACTTATTCAGTCATTTACTTATCTTTGCTCCTGAGTGACAAAAAAAAAAAAACAAAAAACAAAAAACGGCTATGGCTCTCAAATACTAGCCAAAAGGTTGAAGGTTCAAGTCTACACAGAGGCATTGCAGAAGAAAAGCCTCCCAATCAACTTCCAGGAACTTAGCCACAGAAACCCGCATCGTTCTGTTCTGACACACACAAGATCACCAGGAGTCCTTCGAATGGGTGGCAACTGGTGGTGGATTTGCGATTGATTTTTCATCTGGGATAGAAAACCCAATGCTACTTAATTTTGTTACACAAATCATTCCAGCTGTGGCCACTGGGAGCGCTTGCAACTGGTTCTGGTACCCCTTTGACACACCTCCAACTGTGTATGTGTACTCTCCCTGCTTCTTAGCAGGTGTGTGGTTTTCTTTTTCAAGGTTTTTGTTTAAGCACTTACTTGCTTTCTGGACTGTCCTCAGATGCTCCAAGCTCACCGTGTACAACACCCACCCCTCACCCACGTTGCTGGGAGTATGGTATCAGAAACCCAAAACCAGGCTCTCCGTGTGCTTGACTCTAAGGTTGTTCACATTGCATTTTATTGTGGGAAACTACAGAAGGCAAAACTCCTCGCTTCCCAGCATCCCCTTCAGTTACATGAGTGACCTCCGCAGGGTGTGCCGCCACCAGCGCTACAGCCCAAAGTTTTTCATCCTCGCCCCTCAGCCCTGTGTCCCCAGCCACTGGCAACCCCGGGTGTTCATACATTTGACTGGCCCAGAGAGTTGAAAGTTATCACTAACACTCTTCCCCCAGCTATTTATTTTTAAAGTTTTATTGGCACATAATCCACACACTATACAATTCAACAGTTCAACCAATCCAGAAGAGTTGTATAGTCATTATCAAGTTAACTGTAAAATATTTTCTTCTTCTAGTCACTAGGTCTCCCATCACCCCCCCCACACACACACACACCTCCCCCGCCATACTCTCAAAATCTCATTAATCTAGTTACTGTCTCTGTGTACCTGTTGTGGAGCCCGGGTAGCCTAGTGGTTAAGTGTGGGACTGCACACTCTTGAGGTCAGGAGTCACTAGTCACTGAGAGGGAGGAAGATGGGCTTTGCTCCCATAAAGAATTGTCTTTCCGGCTGAGCCCCAGTGGTGTAGTGGTTGAGTGCAGGACTGCGGCCCACGGGCTTGGCGGTTCACATCCAGCAGCAGCTCTCCAGGAGCAAGGATGGGTAGCTCCCACGACCACCAGAGGGCAGTGATGCCCCCCCCCCAAAGGAATTCTCTCTCAAACCCACAGGGCAGTTTTTACCCTGTCCTATAGGGTCTCCATGTGTCAGAACAGACTTGATGGCGGCGAGGTTGGTTATTTTGGGATATGTTATACAGAAAACCATACAAAGGCAAATAATTTAAAACAAAGATCTCAATAGAAATGACATACGAAAGACCAGAACAACTTTGAAATGGGCCAAAGGGGAGATCAAATGACCTGGTGTCTAAATTTTAACCCAGCTACCTCTGCCATAATCTACTTCCCAGGGCACGCCGCATGAGAGCAAGGCTATTCCCATCCCTGGTCTATGGCCAGAGGGTATTACCTGAGGCTTAATTCATATGTATTCCCCTTCGTTTTAAAAATACTTTCGCTTGTCCCGCATCACTGCCCTGGTGGGAGTAGGAAGCCCAACCTTGCTCCTGGAGGGCTGCTGCTGGATTTGAACCGTCAACCCTGTGGGCCACAGTCCCGCGCACAACCCCTGCGCCACCAGGGCTCAGCTTACTTTAAAAAGTAACTTTGAAACAACTTTTAAAGGGGGGGGGGGGTCAAAAGAAAGATCCATGAAGAGATGACATTTCACCTAATTCTACCTACCACAGTCGACTTTACAACGTTGCCAACACGGCAATTCACCTCCCGCCACTAAGGTCAGGGGCTTCCCCGCAGGCTTAAACTAGGTGTGGATCCGACAGATGGACTTTAGGCTTCCATTGTCCACCGCCATCTGCAAACCCGCGTTCACAAAACAAGTTCGGATACCTTCGGGTCTGGATGCTACTGTTTGCCATCCAAGGGTCACGCAACTGTTTTCTTAGGCAGGAAGAATTCTTGCCTGTGCTCTCCCAGGTTTCATTTCCGGTCTCCCCAAACCGCTGTCAGCCGTCCTCGGTAGAGGGCGCCAGAAAAGGCAGAATGTCTTCTTTTTATTGTTTTTTTTTTTATCAGCACACGCCCTCCCAATTAAAGAACGGCGCCGCACTCATCTCGGCGCCAGCCCGCCGCCGACTGTCACGTGAGGACCGGCGGTCACCTGACTACAGCCGGAGGTTCCCCCTCTGGAGGGGCGGGCCCCGGCGAGGGCGGCTGCTCATTGGTGGAGCAGGACCAAGGCAGCGCCACAAGGAGGCGGGTCCTTCACGGTGGGCGCTCCGATTGGGTGGTGCCCGGCCACGTGACGCGGCCGGCGCCTCGGAAGGCGCGTGCGGGCGCAGTACGCGGTAGTGTGCGCACGCGCCCGAGTCTGGGGCTGGCGACTGGAGGCCGCGGGTCACGGGGCCGAGCGCGGCGGCCCCCCCGCGGGGGGGCGTGGCCGGCGGAGCGCGCGGCGTGCGACGCGGCTGCGGGTTGGTCGGCGTGGGTCACGTGGCGCCGGGCCGTCGGCGGCGCGCGCCCGAGCGACGTCAACACATCCCGCTGCGCTACCCCGACCCGAGTCCTGCGGCTGGGCCGGCACTGAGTCCCCCGGGGCCTGGGTCGGACGGTTTGCCGAGTCCCTGCGCGGCCGCCATGGACAACTCCGGGAAGGAAGCGGAGGCCGTGGCGCTGCTGGCCGAGGCGGAGCGCAAGGTGAAGAATTCGCAGTCCTTCTTCTCCGGCCTCTTCGGGTAAGAGGAGGGCCTGCCGGGCCCGGGAGGGAGGACGAAGGTGTCCGGACCGGAGGCGGCGGGGCAGGCCCGCGGGGCTCGGGCCGACGGGATCCGATCGGAGGCAGCAGGGGGGGCCGAGGGGCCCGCACCCGGGAGGCGACACCATCTTGATGCGGCCGAGGGAGCTTGGGCGCCACGGGGGCCGAGGCTTCGCGAGCCCGAGAAGGAGCCCCGGGCGCGCGGGGCGCACCCTCCTGAAGGCTGCCGGCCCAGGCCAGCTGTCCGCGGGGGTGACGCCTCCAAGGCCCGCGGGGACGGGCTTGCTGGGCGTGGGTGGGGGAGGGGTCGGGCATCTGACACCGGGCGGACGGGAGGGGGCTCGCGGTGAGCTCACGCCCGAGGTGCGCGAGGGGCCCGGGCAAGACCGGGTGGCGGCCGGGCCAAGGAGGTTTCCTGCTGCAGGCGCGTGATGGGGGAGGCGATGGCTGTGGGGGTGCTGAGTGATGGGGGCCCGGCTGAGATAAGGGGGCCAGAGAAACAGGAAGGAGCTGGAGAAGGGGTGTGTGTGTGTGTGTGTGTGTGTGTGTGAGAGAGAGAGAGAGAGAGAGAGAGAGAGAG
>PVJH01017502.1:0-47645 GCA_004026705.1 Nesogale talazaci | reverse complement strand
TTTTTTTTTTTTTTTTTTTTTTTTTTAGGCATCACTGCCCTCAGGTGATGGGAGTAGGAGGCCCAGCCTTTACTCCTGGGAGTTACAATTGAACCTCCATCCCAGTGTGCCGCAGTCCCGCGCACAACCACTATGCCACCGGGGCTCAGCCCGGAGATATTTTTCAACTGCAACTATATTTTCTCTAGTAGAGCAGAACCTATGCTATACTTAAGGAGTTGGTATATAGATATCTTGGGCTTATTTTTTTGGCAAGTTCATTGTCCTGGGTTTTGTTTCCAATGGTTTTAGTACCTACAGAGGACAAAGAAGTGATCTTCAAGATATTTGGGGGGGGGGCCGCGGGGGACGACTCATGTAAGCAACTTCATATAATTTTGTCAAAAGTTTTTAGTTTCACTAAAAATACCAGTTTAACTTTTAGCCTTTCCTACTGCATCTCTTTCTTCTCTTAAATTAAACGTTTTAATGAAATTCCTCTGCACGTGGATTCTGATAAAATGCACAGGGAGCAGAACTGGTTAAAACAGGTGGTGTTTCCATTGTAGAGAAGGAAAGCGCCAAAAACACTGCCCTGCATGTAATCTGAGTCCCTTTCTTCCCATCCTTGCCAGGGCTGGTTCTCTTGCTCATGATGGCAAAGGGGGAGATGAGGGGAAGATAAGGAAAATACCTACCATCAATGGTTTGATAAACATCCAGGCTAAAAATTTGGGAAACAATAAAGAACCTGGGATTGGATAATCTGTAGTGGAATGTCTTTTATTTTTCTGTTTTTGGCAGATCTCACTGAAGGGATGCTGAATGCGTGTGTGCGTGTTTGTGTAACCTCTGAAAGGTTACACCCTTGGAAACCCAGGAGAATGGCTCTAGCCACACATAGAGTCACAATGAGTTTGTACAGACTTCAGAGCAAACCATTTGTTAAGTTACACTTTAAAGCATTTATACTGAAGGTTGGTGTATGAAAATTCCCTACATTCTACATATCACTAATTTGTTCTTCCTGAGGACTATGTAACTTAAGAGACTAAAGTACAGTTTTTCTTGTGCAGCTGAAGCACGAGTCACCTTTATGCCTTAGCACTGGGCTGCTTGCAGCTCACAGAGGAGCAGATACATGCCAATGAGTGTCTGCAGAGACTGCAGGGGGCCCTTCACTGGCTCAGAGCCTTCACTTTCCTGAAGGCCCAACTAGCCTCAAAATAGAAGATGTTTTTAATTTTTTTAAATGGGGGACAGATTTCATTTTTTGAGAAATGACCCTTTGATATTAGTTTTCAACATACCTCAGAAAATTCGAAGACAAAGACATAAATTGCTGAAATTGACTTTGGATATTCCACTGCTCACCCAATCCTAGAGCTTTCATATTGTAGGCTGAAAGGAGAGCTTTTCTAAGAACCCCTTTATAAGCCCAAGTGGTGTAAAGCAAAGAAATAAGGGCCATTGATTTACATGGGGGGAATTTTTGTGCCTTTCTAGACCTCTTAAAAGTCACCTACTGCCCCAGTGGCATAAGTGGTTGAGTGTGGGACTGCAGCCCTCGGGCTTGGTGGTTCAAATCCAGTGGCGGCTCTCAGAACAGTGTTGGGTAGCTCCCACAACCACCAGAGGGCAGTGATGCCCGCCCCCCCAAAACAAAACAAAACAAAAAAGTCACCTAGTAAGTCTTACCACAGCACACCCAGAGCGGAACCTAGCACTGGCAGAAAGCTGTGCTGACAAGCACAGTTCAGAGCTGAGGGTCCTCCCTGGAGGTGCCCTGAGGGAAGCTGCTCTCAGGGTTCAGATATGTCCCTCTCTTTGCAAAGTTCTTGGCCTAATGTAAAATCAAAGCTGTAAGTCAGTTCCTCATCACTTTTTTTTCATAAGTGGAAATCCTTTTGAGATTTTTCTAAAGTTATCAAAAGCAAATCTTTACATAGGATTTTAATAAAAGTGAAGTGATATAAACAAAGCTTTTGAAGAGGAGGGGGAAAGGTAGCTTGTCTAAATACTCCTCACGGAAAGGCTGTTATCAAAATCTCCAGTTTTAAGAAGGGGATGCTCAGCTTTATGCAGCAAGGGGACTTTAAACCATGTATCTGTTCTAGACACACCTAAGATTATCTACAGAATGAATGAGGAGATTTCAAAAAGCTCATGGGAAACGGGAGGGAAAGAAGAATGATCCCCCTCCATACCTTTCGAAGTGCCCTTGTATGGGAATATTCCTTTGCCATTAGGTTGATTCCAGCTGAGCATTCGGAGTATAACTGTCTCATAGGGTGTTTGCCAATAGGTCTGAACAGTAGACGTTGTACTGAGCACCCAACCGCTTTCATTATCTACAGCTCCCAGGAGAGCCTCTTTCATCCCCTGGCCATCTGAATCCAACTCACGATAAGGGTACCACTTCCCCTGCACAAATCTTGCCCCAAGAGAGTTCCTTAGCTCAGCTCCTAGTGGAATCCTTTGGACTTAACCAACAGTGGGTCTGGAATCCCAGCCCCTGTGGAATCACTAGGAGCCCTAGTGGTGTGGTGGTTACCCAGTGGGCTGCCATCCTCCTGATCAGGAGTTCCAAACTTTCTCAGGGGAGAAAGACTAGGCTTTTCACAGTTCCAGTCTAAGAAACCCATGTCGGCGCGCTAATGAGTCAGCATTGACGGGGTGACAGTGTGTTTTTTGGTTTGGTGGGATCAGTGCCAGCCAGTGGGGATGGGGTGAGCATTAAGGTATATAAGGCATGTTTCCTCACAGTGCCTACTGACTGGAATGCCCCCAAACCACTCGTAGAGGTATTGACCTCGAGGATAAAACCCTATGTAACTAGAGTCTTGCTGCATTTTCATCTCCTTTAAATGGGTGTCTCTTCACCTTATAACTGCTGTGTAGGTGAATGATTAAGCTCCACTTCCATCCCCCTTCTTGGAACGGTTAGTTCCCAACCCCCAAGAGACAAATCCATAATGTGAATGTTTTCTGTGGAGGCAGCTCCAACTAATCAGAGAACATGGCTTGACTCTGTACCCCAGTCGCACGGCTTGGTCTGCTCAAGCCCACTGTGACGGCCACTGTTGGGGGCCTTCCCATTCCAAAGACTCATCATTCAGCTCTGTCTCTGACAATATTCTATTGTGATCTACCCACAGGGTTTTCATGGGCTAATTTTCAGAAGTAGATTACCAAGCTTTCTTCCTAGGCTTAGTCTGAAAGCACAATGGCCCTACACATAGGTGAAAAGCCAATGGCATAGCTTCCAGGACCATGGCGACCTGCAAACCATCCCTGTAGGACAAGCAGATAGATGGGGGTTAGGAACTCACGCCGGCTGATGGATAGGTGGCCAGTATGTGGACAGGCAACATGAGTACATTTTTTTTGGAATCTCATGAGTGTAATCTTGTAATTCTTTATGCGTACTGCCCTTTGATTCTCAACAGTGAAATGAAAACCAGTGATGCTAAAATGGCCTTAATAAAAACTTTCCCCTTCCCCTGATTCTCCCTGTTATGACTGATGGTAGCCAATAAGGGTCAATGGCAAAAGTTCAATACATAGAAAAATCAGGGAAAATGATGAAATCTTGTCTCAATGAATTTCTACATTTAAAATAATTTTTAATAGTTGAAAACTATGACATCAGTTTATATTCACACAGGGTTTGGCCCCTCACTCAACCCTGCTCTTTGCTTTATTGGCACTAAAGCAAAACACCTTTGTGTCTGATGAGGGACCAATTTATTCAAGAAGTTTGCATCCTCTAGAGCAGTGTTCATTCAAATTGTATTCCATTTGCAGTGACTGTGGAGGGAACTGGGGTGTTTAACACTTGTATAGCCGACTTGCGAGCCTCTAGACTCATGAGTAGAGCCACCCAGAGGTGAGGCCTGAATCTGCATTTTTATCCCTGTTCTGTGAAGCCCAGTCAGGCTCTCAGTTCACAGTCTCTCCCCACAACATGTTACTGGAGTCTTGATCCATAAACTCGTGTGGACTTTGACATGGTGAGGACCCCAGGTGCAGAGAATGGAGTTACTTTTTTGCCTTTTCTTTTGTGGTCACTCGATCTTTAAAGCATTAGATCTTTCTTTTTAAATGTGATTTCATATGCTTTTCTTTTATATCTGACACCCATTCCCCTCCCCCATGTGTCCTCATGGCAATATGATTAAAATACACCTCTCCTTGGTAGAGATGTCCTTCAGTTTTATCATTTTTGTTCAATACTGTTGTCTTCTTCTATTTCCTACTGTTGTGGACTCCCCTAATTCAAAACCTGTTGAAGCCACACAGGGCTGGTCATCTAGGGCTCTTACTACAACCATATGTTGCCCAGGCCCTTGGCTGTTCACATCTCAGGTGTTCTTGACTCCAGCCTTATAACCATGTACTTTTCATTGATCATGTTTTATGTGGGGTGAATGGTATGAATCAAAAACTCTGTGGGAAAGACCTGCCTTTAGATGACATTGCAGAATACATTATCTCTAGGATTTCTTGAACCACGTGTCTTCAGCCTTATGATTCATAAAGACCTAAAAAACATCCATCTTCAGAGTATATCATGACCCTGTTTTCTTTTTCTCCATGCTTTAAAATATCCTATGATCTTCCTTTCTGGGGTCATTATTTCTTTGTTTATGAACCAGATGTAACAAAGAAAATATGACTAGAAAATCTTAAAGCCCTCTTCACTAATATAAGGTTGTGCCCTGTCCATACAGAGCATTGCATTTCAAGGAAATATTTATTTTTAATCAAAAAGTCACAAGGGACTGTTTTCTATTATTTGCTTGTTTGTATTCTCAAGATCTCTTGATCAAAATATCATCTCTGAAATGCTTATCTAGTGACACAGATTTAGGTAAAGAATATTAGTCTAACTTATAGAAAGTGACAGTATAAGTGGTAACGGTCTTTTCCCAGGTCTGACAGAAACCAGGGAAGCAGAATTCAAATATTTTTCCACTAACACAACCAATAGAAAAGTGGTAAGATGGCACCCTGGAAAGTCAAGATGATCCTGTCCAGGACTCTCACAGGTTTTAGTGTACATCATACAAGCAGCAAGCATTCAACCTACAGACAAATGCAGGCACACTAAACAATAGCAAAGAAATGTTTGTTTGTGATTTTTGCCTATTCTTCCCTCTCTCTCACTCAACAACTACCAACAGTCTACCTCCAGGCCTCAAGACAGATGGAGGATGACGTACTCTCTTCCAAAATAACACTTACGATCATGTACACTTAATCTATCCTGTAGATGAGACGTGGTTGAATGGGTTTGCACAGCATCACTACACATATGTCCTGAGTACAGGGCCATCCTTGCAACGGAAAGCATTCTCTGTCAAGGACTTGCTGGGCCTCACACATCCTTGGACCAGGGCTCATTGCAGGTGGCTGGTGAATATTGATGTTGTGTACTATGTACTAGTCTGAATTGGAGAGCATGCAGAATTTCAGATTTCTGTAGAACACTCTCCCAGTTTAAAACCACTCTTATTCAGACCCAGCTGGGCCTTCAGGAGTGCCAGCCCCTGAATGGGAGCTCTCAAGTGCCTCAGACAACCTCACCTGCCAGACGGACTCTCAACTTGATCAATGAAGCCCTGTTCGTCTCCAGAATGATTGAGCCACCAACTCATCTGTACCCATCTTGCATATTCTTGTTTGTTTTCTGAACAAGTCTCCACTCTCCTCCAACACATATTTTTTTTCTTTATGTATTTTTCTTTATGTTATTGCATAAGCAGTCTTAGGACAATCTTGCTTTCAGTGCATTCATCATCCCCCTTTACTCCCACACCCCACTCCCATCACCCCTTGCCGCCTCTGTTGTGCGAGGGACATGGTTTTCCCGGCACTTGTCCTCTAACTGAATGCTATGACTACTTGCTCTCAAGGTTTCCCTTTGTTCATTCTTAGAACACTCTTCACTTTCCCTTCTCAAGTAGCCAAGGAAACAATCAGTTGCTTGAGCAACTCCAAATGAAGATATTCCATCTTAAGGAAAATGATTGAAAACAAAACAAAAAAACCCCACCTCTTTGCCATCTATAAAATCTGTTTTGAGCACTCTCTAGCTTGTTTTATTAAGTAGATAGACAGCCAGAGATATGTTAGCAGGAATTATCAGGAAACTGGACAGTCTGTTTCCTTTTATTTCTTCAGTTCTCTTAAACAAAGCAAACCAAACTCTCTGCCTTGGAGTTGATGTCAGCTCGCAGAGACCCCAGAGAGCAAGGTAGAACAACCCCAATGAGGGTCTGAGACTATCTCTTCATGAGAGGAGAGAGTCTCATCTTTCTCCTGAGGAGAGACTGATGGTTTTGAACTGCTGACCTTGGATATCAGAGCACAACTAGTAATCACTCTACCAGGTCTCTTTTCCATTCTCTTGGGTTCAAAATAAAAACAGGTCACACTGCCATACAATATAATCTGACTATAATAACCACATATTTTCTTTCTCCTTCCCATCCCTGTTTCCTTTCCAAGTCCACATTCATAAGCAAGTTAATAGGATTTTGAGTGTGTGTGTGTTCACCAACATGAGGATTCTACCAGACTTTCTAGAAAGATAAAATGGTGAAAAACACTTGGAGTCCATCCTCCACTAACATGAAACTAGAGGCTCCCATAGATGAAAATTTTGCTAAATAAGTAATTTTCAATTATTTTTCCTATTTTCTTGATCATGCTCCCCATGGCTCTCCAGGATGCCTAGCTAAGAAATTCATAACTTCTAAGAATGCTTCTTCTTTTGACTTGACTATTTTGCGTAATTGTTATAGGATAAGAAATCCTCAAAACTAATTCTTATCATTTTACTTCCCTGCTTGGATCTCTCTTATAAATATGGTTTTCCTATAGCCTGTGGATCAACTTGGTGGCAGTAAGAAAGAAAGCTGTGAGTAAAAAACCTAAGATATGAAAATTATATTTATAAGAATTCACAAGCAGAAAAGAAAACAGCAAGAACTAAGTAAATGCAGTGAATACTGAAAAAATGGTTATTAAACTAAAAACCTAAAGCTACAAGCCAAGTCAAGCCAAACCATTATTTCACATTTTCTTTTATGATATGTCTGCTAAAAGTAGTCAAGTGCTTGAGCTCAGAATTCACATTATAGTTGAATAAGGAAAATTCATTCTTTTGTATAAGTTTTAATATAGTCATCAGATATTAATTGTGCCACAGGATTATGCAACTTAGATATATATCTTTGATTTGTAGGTAGAGGGTTTTTCCTTCATAGAGTTTACAAATTATTGGAGAGAACCAAACAAACAAAAATAAATAGGTAAACAGGTAGTTTGTTGTAAAGTGGTGTAAGTATTTATAAACAGGATAAAGTGGGTTGGAAATGGAAACTGCACACTGCAGTATTATATATGATAATCAGTTTAAACATCACTGGAAAGACTTCAAAGTAATGGGGCTATGTGGAGCAAGAATATTCCATTCAAAATATAACTATCTTTAATTTAAATAAATTAATGGATTATATAAACTGAGATTTGTGCATATGGAAGTAACACGAGATTCAGCAGGCTGTGTTATGATGTTTTTAACTCAATAAAATTAAAAGGGGATAATAATTTATTCTATAAGATTATCATATAAAATTTACTATTATTGTTTCTAACAATTAATTAGAATAGGTTATGGGAGACTTTCCACTGCTGTACAGATTTAAAGTCTCAGAAATGCATAAGGGCACTCCACCATGTCCTATAGGGTGACCATGAGTCTTAGTTGATAGATGGCAGCAAATTAAATACTTAAAAAACTGGCTAAACAAGGCAGTTGTTTAAAACTTGTTAGCAGATGTCTCACTCATGTGAGATATATTTTCCACCAAGAATAGACTTGAGCTCCTGGCTGACACAGTTAAACACTATGACTTCTGACAGGTTAACAGTTCAAACCTACTCAGGGATCCATTGGAATCCAAACGTACCAATCTGCCTCTTAAAAAAGCACAAGCTTGACAACTCACCCTGTACATATGTGGTAGTTAGATTCAAAATTCATTAAACAACAACTAACAACATCATGGTAGACATACATACCTTTACTAGATGTCACCCAGAAATTCTCTAAGTGGCTGTATTGATTTATACTGCCACCATCAATATATGGGAGTTCCTATGGTTATGCCATTATATAGTTTAATTATATAGTTTATATATAGTTTTTTCCTTTCAACATCTTGAGAACACCCCCCACCACATAGTTATTAAAATGTAATGAAATGATAAATGAATGAGTAGTTGTTCATGATTATAGCTCACATGATATTTTTTAGAAAAACTTTTATAAAATATGTTGGTTTCAGTTGGCTTTGATGAACTTATGTGAGCAAAATTGAACCTTGACAATAGATAATTATTCTAGATGACAATAGCATGCAAAATATAATTATGGATTTTGACTTATTTATTTTCCTAATTATGGTCAAGCTTTGAAAGAAGTTGACACTAAGAAAATCATATTCACTTCTGTATCTAGTTAGCTACTAGCTACAAGTACCTCATCCTCTGGCTCCGCCGCTGTGTGTGATTTATCAAAGAAAGACTACCCTTTGTTTGTCAGTTTGTTGTACTGTGGTGGTTTGTGTGATGCTGGAAACTCTGTCACTGTATTTCAGATGCCAACAGGGTCACCTGAAGTGAACAGGTTTCAGTAGAGCTTCCAGACTGAGAACATATAATGAAGAAGGATTTGACTCCCCATTTTCAGAGGAAAGAGCCACTGAAAACTTTATGCATAGCTTTGAAACCTTGTCTGATACAGAGGGAGGGCCTAATGAATGGAAGCAGAACACTGCTGGAGATAGCGCTGGAGAATAGATTCATGGCCAAGTGACTGTAAGAGATTCATCTTTGTACCCATTTCAAAGAGAGGTAACCCAACCGAATGCTCAAATTACAGAACAATGTCACGTGCCAGTAAAATGTTGCCGAAGATCCTTCAACCACAGTTGTAGCAGTACATCAACAGAGAGCTGCCAGTTAGGCCAGATTTGGAAGATGACTTGGACAAGGAATATCATTGCTGATGTCAGATGGATGTTGGCTCAAAGCAGAATGTGAATACCAGAATGATGTTTACTTGTGTTTTATTGATTCTGCCAAGGCTTTTTGACTGTGTGGGTCATAATAAGTTATGAATAAGCTTGAGAAGAACAGGAGTTCCAAAACACTTCTTTATGCTTATGAAGTGTTTGTACATGGGTCAAGAGGCAGTATGTGAATGGAAAAAGGTGATACTGTGTGGTTTAAATTCCATAAAGGTGTGCATAAGAGTTGTATGCTATTACCATAAGCATTCAATCTGTATGCTGAACAACTAATCATAGAAGCTGGCTTATATGAAGAAAAGCATGGCATCAGAATGGGAGGAATGCTTACATACAGCCTGAGTTAAACAAGGTTATGGCACAACCTTGCTTGCTGAAAGTGGGGAGGATGAGAAGCATATGCTGACAATGATCAAGGATCAGAGCCTTCAGTATGGGTTGCAGCTCAATGTAAAGAAGACCAAAACCTCCACGCCTGAAACAATTGGTAACATCACGATAAATGGAGAAAAGTGTGAAGCTGTCAAGGACTTTATTGTGCATAGATCCACAATCAATGTTCATGGAAGCAGCGGTCAAGAGATGAAAAGACAAGTCAGAGTAGGTGAATCTGCTGCACACGACCTCTTTAGAATCTCGGAAAGCAAGGATGTTACTCTGAGGACTAAGATGTGACTTGGTATTTTCATATGCCTCATGGGCTTATGAAAGTTGGACATTGGTGAAAGAAAACCAAATAATTGTTGCATTTGAACTGCTGCTCGGAGAAGAATATTGTAAGCACCATGGACTACTCAAGGGACAAACACATCTACCTTGAAGAAGTAGGCTCACTGGGTCCCCGAAGGGAAAAAATGGAGATATATCATCTTATATACTTTGGACCTGTTATCAGGAGAGCCCAATTGTTGGAGAAGGACATCTTAGTTGATGAAGTAGAGGGGCAGGAAGGCAGGGGAGGGCCCTCAAAAAGATGGGTGGACAATGTCACTGCCACAATATGCTCAAGCATAGGAACAGTTTTGAGGATGTCACTGCAAGACCGGCAGTGTATGCTTGGCATTTGACTGGCTAGTGGTGCACAGCGTCTCTATGAGTCTGGACAAACCATGGCACCCAACAATAGCATAAAAGAAAGTGGGGGAGGGAGGAGTGTGTTACTTTTAAGAAAGGATCTGTGCAGAAGTTCCAGTAAGTTATGAATAATTTTGAAGTTTAAAATGGTGCATAATCTAAAAATAATTTGAAACAAAGTGTCCTTATATTTAAACAAGGATATAAGTGATTATTAGAGAATGTACCACATTAAGATTTGATATAAAACCGTGAAGCTGCTATGATACTAACAACTCCAAAGGCATAAAGTCTGATCCAAGAGTTTTGGGAAAGTAGTCCATTTATCCTCTCTTGTCCCCCCAGAATCACTCAATAAGTCATTCTTCCTACTGCAGGCCAAATCTTCTCAAAATCACAGTGAAAAATGTCAGAGATGCCTCTGGCTAACCTACATATCAGAAATCGCTTTTCTTCTTTAGCAGGACACCTTATTTCAGATTCCACATTGAAATTCAGTGGAGATACTGAAGATTTTTGTTTTAAAATGCTCTCTACTGGGTTATTAGACTAAGAGATAAAAATAAATGCAAAATAAGGCAGATAATTATAGGACTGGAGGTCTGAAGAATAAGTCTCTTTTATAACTTTCAATGAATAAGCAGCTTAGTTTGGTGGCTCAGAAGATCTCATAAAACAAATAAAAGATGCAGTAGACACCAAGCACAGGAATGTAGTCTAGCTTTTTCAGTTAATAAGAATTCGGGGCAGGAATAAAGCGAGTTTGTTCCTTGGTAATAGGTGTGTCCATTACCTGCTGTCAAAAATCCGTGACCGAAGTTTCCCACTGCGTTGTTGTATTGTGTAATAATGGGAAATTGAACTTTATTAATGAAGCCCTGGTGGCATAGGGGGTTACATGGTGGGCACTGAAAGCAGCTGAAAACCTCCCGCTCTTCTGCAAAAGGAAGGTGAGGTTGCCTGCTCTGAAATCCAGAGCAGTTCCACTGTGTCCCAGAGGGTCACTGTGAGTCGGAATCAGCAGGATGATAGTGAGATTTTATTTTATTTTTTTAAGTATAGTAATTCTGTTTAGTAATTTTGTAAGGTGTGATCAAAAAAAGCATGTGAGTGATACACATGAGTTTATTCTGTTGCTAGTTGGTAAATTTCTGACCAAATTAGCTCCTGACCAATTTATAATCAGGTCATAAAAAGGGGATCTTTCAGAGCCCATGGTTTTAACCCATGATATCAGATCTGGATGGTTAGGGTTAGGGTATGTCAATGTGTTTTAAAATTGAGACCCGGAGGCCTAACGTTGAACTTGTCAAGAAATACAAGAAACAACTCTTGAAGATTTTTCAGATCTCCTGATGAGCCATGTTGACTCATGACCTTTAAAAAAATCAATTATTTTTGGTGTCATGAATCTAATAATTTGCAATACTCTGGCTCTGATTGGATGACACTTTACCATATTTTGGAAAGTGCTACAAATTGAATTTAAAATTGTCATGGTCAACTGATAGTCACATAGCTTGAAAATTCGCTCTGCTTAGAAACTGACCCATTTTATGTCACTCATTCTTCATCCTTTCATGCCTTCTCTGAGTATTTTCATGACTCAGAGCAAATTTCCGTTTTGCAGGTAAAAAGTGATAGAACTTCAGCATGTCCTATAGTTCAGACTTTGTTTCTCTTTTTTGCTGTTGGACCAGAATGTGCCTCTATATGGATCAAACCTGATGGAAGAAAAGATATTGTCTATAGGAATAAAGAGAGTTAGTGTTCAGGGAGATTGATGTGACAATAGTTTGAAGAATATGTGCATGCATGCTTAGTTTTTTGAAAACAACCCACATTTAAGAATACTAGATGAAATATAAACATTATTCCCATTATCATTTTTAGAAAAGGGAAATTAATAACAATGTAGTTGATTTCTTTCAAAAGCCAATTCAAAGAATTGTGGTCATAAAGCAGTATGAAGTAATTACCCAAAATGTTTGCCAAACTTTAAATAAACTTAAATACTGTCATAATTTAGTACCAATGTAAGGTACATTTAACAGACAAGCACTTTCTGAATGGCCCCATGCTTGGTACTTTGAATTTTTTTTAATTAAAAAATAATAGGGGACAAACCTTTATAAATAATTTTATATCCTCTGTTGTAAATGACAAAAATATTGATTCTATGGCTAAATATGACTTATAGTACCAATACCAGGCAATTTTCATAAGCTAGACTGTAGGCATAGGACAGGGAAAATCAATATGAAATGCAGGAACTTTTCTCAGATTACCTACGGCCAACAGGGAATTGGTACTCAGAGTCTCCCTGCTCTGGTGTGGTAAGTGCATTTGAACTGCTGATGTTTTGATACAGCCTGAAGCTTAATATATTCTGCTGTCACGCTCTTTTGTCTCACTTGAAAAGATGTCAGCTCATCCACTGATGTCGTGAGAGTCATTCACTTATAAAACTCTATAAAGCAGCGGTTCTCAACTTGTGGGTCACAATCCCTTTGGGGGATCGAAGGACCCTTTCAAAGGAGTCCCCTGATTTATAACAGTAGCAAAATGACAGTTATGAAGTAGCAACAAAAATAATGTTATGGTTGGGAGGGGTCACCGCAATATGAGAAGCTGTATTAAAGGGGCGCAGCATGAGGAAGGTTGAGAACCACTTCTATAAAGCATTTTTGCCCTCTAGAATGTTCCAGACACTATAGTAGATTTACTCAGAAACTTCATGGTTCAGTGAGGCAGGTAATAATTGATACACACACACACATCATGTGGCACGGTGGAAGGTGATGAGCGTTAAGGGGGGAAAAGACCATGTAGAACAGAGTAAGGGTAACAGGACTGTCAGGAGGATGTGCAGTCCCTCTTTTCCTTATGATAGTCAGCAAAACCCTGGCTGTTAAGATGGTATATGAGCCAAGGCTTCAGAGGGTCAAGAAAGACATGCCTCCCTTATTCATTCTTAGGGGACTTAGCTATAAGTCCTGGAGGTACTGCATAAAAAGCATTTGACTGCACAGTTCAAACCCACTAGCCCCCTTGCAAGATAAAGATGAGGTTGCCAGTTCCTGTACAGATTTAAAACATTGGAAATGCTATCTAGGGTTCCTATGAGTTGGAACTAACTCCCTGGCAGTGAGTTAGAGAGCTTAATATTGATAGACCAATGCACCAATGAAACAAACACAGCAAAAATAAACTCCACTGCTGTTGAGTGGCCTCCCAGTCATGGCAGCTCTTGGGCATAGAGTGCAGCTGCTCTGTAGCTCTCTGGATGGTAGATCTTTACAGAAAGATTCAACCTCATTTTTCTTCTATAGAATAGCTGAAGGGTTGGAAACACTGACTTAGAAATTAACAGCCTAGGGCTTAACCCACAGCACCATTAGGCCTCCTTCCCAATGCACAGAGCATATTAACGGGATGAATCCAAGGCTCTTCACATGAGCCATGGCGAGCTAGCTGGATGTGGTGACATAATAGAATTCAGATCGTAAAGATCAGGATGTGAGACGGCTCTCAATAGACAGAGATCCCAGGGACAACGAATCCGTATCAAGGTTCTCCATCAAAGTGAGAAGATGAAGTGCGAAGTTCAGTTTCTGTTTACTTGTATATTGCTCCACTATAATGGAAATCCCTTGAAGAGGCAATGCTGTCGCATACATAGAATCTGACATGGCAATTGTTAAATTAACTGATACATGCATAGAAAACTGGCAATGTCAGAAAGGGTAAGGGCAGTACCACCATCTATGTCAGAAATATTTTTGTGAACAATCTAAGAAAACTTCAAAGTTTTCTGAGAATCATAACTTTTGGCAAACTTTTCTATATTCTTGATTCAGGGATTATATTTTTTTTAAATATAACATATTTATGTACAGGGATTATATTATTTAGAAAGAGTTTACTCCACAATTGTTATGTTAAAATGTCATTATTTTTCATGTGAGAAATAAAAGAGAAAAAGAGTGAGAAGAAGAAGAAAATAAAATTACAGTGTTTACCAGTTCATTTTCATTTAGTGAACTAGGTAATCAAATACTTAATACCTCCTCTCAAAAATTAATAAAAATTCAAAAAAATTAATAAAAATTCACAGTCATCAAGCCGATTCTGAATCATAGCCACCCAATGGGATAAAGTCCAGCTGCTTCCAAGTCTGTAAATCAGCACAGATTCAGAAAGTCTTGACTTTCTTCTGCAAGTGACTGGCAGTTTCGAACTGCTGACCTCATAGATTTCAGCTAACACATAACAACTATACCACCAGGGCTCTTTGACCTTGAGGTTAGCAGCCTGTAATGTTACCCACTATGACATCAGAACTCCAGATGACTCTTGGAGAATATTAAACATTTTGGGTATCTGTGTTACTTTCCAAGCTGACCAGACCACTAAGAGTTTGTGTCATCCAGGTGGTCTGGATCAAATAGGCACAAGTGAAAGTCTTTTTCCATCACTTTTTGGTGCGCAGAGGTGAAGAAGAAGCAAATATGTGGGAACAAACATTCCTGGTTTGTCTGATGGCCACATTGGAAACAAAGAACCTGGGGTGTAATTGCTGCAGATTCTGCAGACCTCGAGCATAACACCCAAAAGAGAGGAGAAACACCCCCAAATCACTACTATCAAGGGGATCCCCACTCATAGTTCCCCTGGGGGACCCCCTGGGACAGAGTAGAACTACTTCGGTGGGTTTCCAAGAAACTCCCATAGAAAGCCTCACAGATATTAAGCAAAGCTAGCTCTCGGAATGGCAACGTCATATTTTAGAGAGGCGGGTCCCTGCTTTAGATAATGAAAGAAGTCTTAACAAAATAAAAGACGAAGGTTGTTTCTGGAATCTCTTTTGCTTACAAACAGAATGGGAAAGAACGAGAAAAAATAGTCCGTTGGTGAGAGAAGAGAAATGGGGAGTTGCATCAGGAAGTCTTGGGTTCTGCTGCTGGATCCCTGGACGCCTTTTTTGCCCTTGGTCACATTCCCTGGGCCTCTGGGCTCTAGTAAGTGGTTTCAGTGAATCCAGGTGTGGGTGAACAGAGGTGGAAGCAGCAGCATCGATCACACTCAAATGAACATAATTTGAATATTTATGGAAGCAAAATTAGCTGGTGATCAAACATGGGAAAGATAAATAAAAAGCAGATGACAGAGGCAGATCCATCTTGATAAAGAAAAAAAAAATAGTGAAAAACTGGTAGAGACAAGTCTGTTTCAGTTTTTTGATTCAAGAAGGTAAAGAATGAAGCATGTCACTCATCCGTCTCCGTATTTCCCCCCCACTGTCGTCCAGTCTCCTCTATCTTTACCTTACTTTGTTCTTGTTACTTTCTCCTTCTGGTAACCATGGTGATGCTCCCTCCCAGCAACCATCTTCACAGCTGGCCCTTTTGGTACGCATCAGATTTGCTTCATTTCCTAATGCAGAGAGCTAACAATGCCACAGAAATGATTTGACTTATTAACAGCCCCCTCCCCACCCCCCACCCCCATTTTTTAACCAGGAAACAAATATCGGGAAGGAGTCGTCAGTTAACTGCCCTACACAAAGGGCACTGTAAGACAGGCATCTTCCACTGTGCATTTCCACTGCATCATGAGGGGGATACTGAATTTGCCAGAGTCAGCTCTGCGTCCCAGTGCTCAGGGACTGTAAAACTCCAGTGCTCAGGCTCCCTGCTGCCTCCCTCTTGCGTTTGTATGGAGCTGGGATGAACTAGCTGGCCCGCAGAAACCACGCACTAACCCTGGTTTCCTCATTCTCTTTGTGTTGTTGCAGCTGCCTTCTCCCTTGTAAGGAAGACGCTGTCCAAGGCAGAATGATCACGGTCCCAAGGACATCAAATTTTCCATACAAGAAAGTACACACTTAATGACATTTCTCAAATGACCACATTTGTTTATTTTGAAATCCAAATAAAACAATGTCCACTAGTCAGTCTTCAAAACACTGTGATTATCTGCCAGGGACAAAGCTTCAAAGCAACTCTGTTGTTCTCAATGCAGACAGTGCGATTTCCCACTCACTACCCTTTCCTCCTGTCCAGTTAGCGTAGCCGAACTTAACATGTGTAATCCTAGATGCCTGAAAACTGTCTTTCCATTCTCTCTCTCTCTCTCTCTCTCTCTCTCTCTCTCTCTCTCTCTCTCTCTCTCACACACACACACACACACACACACACACACAAAGGAGGCCACATGATGACATTCATAGGCTTATAGGCTCAACTCCTGGGGACACACTTGGATGGAGGCAATTAAAATGCCTGTCAGGCATTTGATGTCAGAAGGTCCGATGACAAACCACTAAATCGCCAGCTAAAGCCGCATCCTATTGTCAGGGAATGATGGCGGAGCTGGGTGGCTTGTCATCGTTCTCGAAAATTCTGAAGCCAGTGAGCTCTCTCTCCTTCTCCCACTCGCTTTATTTTCCTTTTCGCCACTGCGGGGACGTTTTCTAATTTGCTGCTTCCCTTTCCCCGACACACACAGACAGAAGCTGGTGGCTTGCAGACTGCGTCTGTCTGGAGCCGGGAGCGGGAGCAGTCCGGGGAGAATAATGCTCCGGCTCACTCTGCAGCAGACCACGCAGGCTAGGCTGGGGTGGTAACGCGGCATCCGTGCTGGTAATGCTTTGGGGTTCTTTGTCTTCTTTGCTTTTCACGGTTTTCTTTTCCCCCAAAGGATTTGCTTTCTTTGATTTCAGAGTAAGATGCTGTAAAATTGGTTATTGAGCGTTCTGTCGCCCCCGCCCCCTCTTTCAAAAAAAAAAAAAATCCAGTGCTGCATTTTTTTTTTTAGACCAGAGATCTCTGGGCAGAGCTTTATTATCAGGATTTAAAACCTGCGTTTGATTGCTGGTGAGTTACCATTTTCAATATTTTGCTAATAGATCTCTATCTATCGATAGCTACATAAATGTGTATGTCTTTCTTTTTTCTTTTGTTCTTTTTTGGTAGATTCTTCAGCTTTTCGCTAACCAAGGAAGCATTGATTGGGAACTATCCATTCAGAAAATTAAAAGGTACCATATGTTTTGTTTGGATGTTTGAATGCAGAAGAGCCAGCAAAGAAACAGAATGCTTTCATTTAAATTGATCTATGGTGGGTGCTTGGTCCTTCGGCTGAGGTGGCTCCTCATTGTTTGTGGCATGTATCATTTCCTATGCGGTGAATACCATTTTCCATGGCTGTTTTGATTAGAGAAAGTCTGTGTTCTTTTGTATATGTTTGCTTATTTGTATGTGCTGTGAGTTATTCGCAAGTATCAATATGCCAGGTTTATTCTTGTATTGGAGTATTGTACTATATTGTACTAGTCAAAAAGAAACCCAAAATTCTCTATCTTGATAAACATGCCCTAACCTAATTAAAATCAAAATACTTTGAGTTTAAAACAAAGGTGCTAAGTAATCATTTTTTCTGAAGGATCGTTGTGGATAAGTGGTTTTTGAAAAATGGTTAAGTGCGATGGTGTGCCTCTCCCAGGTAGGATGAGTGCTAGAGAGAAAATCCCCGGAATGACTCAGTATTGTTGAATTTCTGCAAATAAGACACCGTAGCTTCTTAATTAATGTTTTAGTTTTTAGAAATGGATGTTTTAAAAGATCAAAAATGTTAGGCATTTAAAAAAAAACCTTTTATACTTTTGCTATTTTCACATCAACAATATAAGAAATTAATCCATTATCTTGTCATGGTAGCAGTAGAATCTACTGATCCTGGGCCTTTTGCCTGACATGAAAAACATTAATTTTCAATATACCCAGTTGGGTAGCCAACTATGGCTAATGTTTCTTATTTTTTCTTAATGTTTCTTATGTTTCTTATTTTTAAGTTGACCTTTTGATGTTCATTTATACTCAAATCAGTAAAACAGAAATTTATAATGTGCTTTTAATCTATAGAATCCATTTTCTGCCTTGCTGAGATCAGTGATATTGTTTCAAACTTTCCCTAGTATCCATATAGTATGTCCCTTCAAGATTGTCTGTCTAGAATATTTTAGGTAATAAGATTTGATTTTGAAAAATATATGCTTAAAAACGACTCAGGTTCAACTACTGGCCCTGAATACTATGACTACATGAGTGTGCACCTGTGAGGGTGAGGATTTGTAGCAGTTGGAGGAGACGAATGCATTATCCTTGTTTAATTTTCTGTACAATGTGTAATTATGAGGTCCTTAATTTATTCATTCCACAAGCCCTTATTAAGAGCCTTGGCGCTGTGGGTAGTGGCTCTGAGAGAGAGAGGGAAGGGCCCGTAATGCTGTCTCCATCCTTCCCGAGGACAGGCAGTATCACAGATGACTTTTGTGCAAGAAGATGATGAATTTTAAAAAATAAATCAGAGTGCTGTGGAAACGGAAATTGCATTGTTTCAGATAGAGAATACATTCTGTTGTATTGGTCTCACAGAGATTCAAGAAGTGCATTGCATCTTTCCTCAGAAATTAGACCTGTGGGAATCCAGTATGAAATCCCTAAAGAGGAACTAACCATTCCTGTTGGGTATTGTCAAACTCTGGAGACTTTTCTCTTTTATTCCCGGGATTCACTAGAGAAAGGGAAACCATTTCATATCATGTAAAGAAATCCTGCCGGTATTTTCCCACCTAACTAGATATCTACAGCAATTATGTCCTCTGAAAATCCATTTCCCACCCTTCAGATTCATTCTGAAACCAATTAAATCACTTCTGAAACGTTAGTATGTATACGAACAAGAAAATCGTGAAATGATTATTGAATGACTAAATAAACTATGCTCAGTCCATTGCCCATAGGAACTAGTAAGGGCTATGATTTGTTTAGGTAACAGAGAAAGGCATATGGCCTCACCAAAAAAAAAAGCTTCTCAGATGTCACTGTTTGAATTTAGGGCACCATTTGAATTTAATTTGAGGCTGTAGGGACTGACCTCGTGTCATAAAACAATTGGGGAGTTTGTTAGGGAGTCAACTCAAAAGAGAATTTGACCCTAAGTCCTAAAGAAAGTCAAAATCTACCTCTTCCCTTTTATGCTCGGCATTGTGAGCTCAGTGAGTTCCTTGACTCATTTTCTTCACTTACCTCTTCAGCACATAACGCAGTGCCTGGACTATAGTAGAAGCTCAATAAATGTTTCAGTTAAATAAACTCATGATCATTTTACCCTTTACAACATAGTACAAAGAGTACAAAACAGATATTGGGTACTTTTTTGGGGGAGGGGTGGGAGACCGAAAATGTTCACTTATATTGCGCTAATGAATAATTAAATAATTAATTCTAGGTAGAAATATAGGCTGTCCTTCTGTCTCAGGGCTGTGCAGGGAAGGACTTTTCTTGATTTTGATTAGGAAGGAACAAATTTGGAAATGCCCTTTCTCTTTCATCAGCTAGGGGAAGGATGCCAAACTGCAGCATGAGTTTTGCTTTATGGACGCTTCCTACATACTCCTCATGGTCTTGACGTTGTTTATTGCACTTCTTCCCGTTAGCCAAGATTCTGTTGCAGCACAAAGAGGAGGGTTTTTTCTTTTTTTCTCTTTCTATAAATTTAATATTAGAAATGATGTCATACTTACAGTACATTATGAGTCGCAAGAGCTTTAACAATATATGTGATGAAGGAAGGATCCTGTCAAGAAGCTTCTAAAATCATAGTAGCTCTAGAAAATGCTTTGATTTTATGTCGCTTGCCTTTATTAAAGATAAAATTACCTTTTGTGCCATTAATTATGTGCCATTGTCCATCCTAAGATTCCTGCATACTTTATCTTATTTAATTGTCTTAGAGCCCTGGGTTATTACACGGTTTCCATTTTCTAGATGGTTGAACTGAGACACCAATCAGCTGAAACCAGTCAGACTGTGTCTGACCACAGAGATCTTTGCATCATCCATACCAAGCCAGGGTTATCAAGTCCATTTGGACATGCTGTGATGCCATTGGACCAAGCAGAGCTGTTCTGTGGGATTGTTAAGGCTTAATCTTTACAGAAATAGTCTGCCACATCTTTACCCTACACAGTGGCTGGTAGGCTCCAGTAGCTGACCTTTGAGCTACAGCGGAATACTTGCCCTCTGTGCCAGCAGGATTCAGGTACTTCATATTGACCATGATAAACCAGCATCATTTTTATACATAATCATTGTATTATTGTCTTATTTCTGCATATGATATACAGTCGGGTTAAAGCAACATTTCTACATAAAGAACATTTCTGAATATGTTCTCCCACCCTTAAACTATGATAGTCAACTTTGACATGTTTTATGATTTTTTTTACCTATCTTAACAATTAACTTGAAGAATATTTTTTCTCCAAAGAGGAAATTCAGTGAAAAATGAGGACATTTTAAAGGCTATTGAATTCATTCATTTTCTATGCCATTACAATGAGGTAACGTTATTGAATGGTATATTACTTAGACACATAACCTATTAGATATAATCAACTACAGAATGTAAGGATTAAATGGATCACTGATACCATATTGTTTGTTTTTTTAATCAAAATAATTTCAGATAAAAGTCCAAGAAGGCCAAAATAAATAAGCATGCGGGGCAGAATATCATGAACAGTGTGAACATACTGCCTCCAACCTTAAGTCTAAATCATTAACCCAGAAACATCACCGAGGATGCTAACCATTACATGAATAACAATTCCAAAATAGTAGACAACAGCTCAGTGAAAAGTTGTGAAAGAAGACAAGCCAATAACATCAAGGCTTATTTGTAGCATAAGAGAGAATGAACAATTTCTTATGGGAATTTATGGGAGGGCAGGATTACTAATAACTAGAAAGGGGCTCAGGGAGAAATATTTTATGGAAGATGAGTCTTTTGAGGTGGATCTTGGGAGTGCATGGACCTATTCAAGGGGGAGATGGTGCATGAGAGAGCTGCAGAAAGAACAAGCAGTGTTAGAAAAGGGTCCCGAACAAGCAAACCTGGGTGATAGCAGACTCTGGTCTCATTTATCTTCCATAGTGTAGCAGAAGGCGACTTTTGTCCATGGATGTGCTGGGTAGTTACATGCCACCACATGTGCCCCTCTTTAGAAGAGAGATATAAGGATTCATCTATTTTAGCAGGCTATATTGGGAAGGTAAACCAGGGGAAAAATAAAGAGCATAAGAGAATACTATGTCTGGGCATGAAAATGAAAGGGGTTACTGATGTCAAACTCTTATGCAGCATGTAGCACCTGCTAACTGGTAGGAGGGCTGCATGACTGGGTTATCCAAAGGTGGTTCTAAGGCTTGACGTTAATGAGTAGAAAAAGTATAGTGAAAAAATAGGAGTCTGCCTTGTTCCTAGCACACTCTTGAGTACATAGTAAACAGCCAGGAAAAGCAAGGTCAATGTGGCTGTTGGGTGCCATGACGTTGACTCCAACTCATCTTGACATGATGCACAATGAAACAGAAACATGCCTGGTCCACGTGCAGTGAATGATGGATGAACAAGGGAGTGGACAAAAATGGAAGCGATAGATTTGAGACACGATGGCTAGAAATGCAGGTGGGTTGGCCTAGTGGATTTTAGAATAAGTATATCCAAATTGGGGAAATACAGAAGACAGGAAATTGATTGTGATTACCCAGAAGGATAAGTAGAAGACTAGAGGAAGAACTCTTTGTTTTTAAGATAAGAAGAATTGGAAAAATGGAAGGGCGAATTTTAAAGGAAACAAGAAAGCCGGCATACAGAAAAATTGATGAATGCAAACCAAGGAAAGATTGTTTAGCATAAAAAAGGAAATCACAGCTGCCAGTAAACATGCAATCCAAAGTTTATGGTTAATATTCGTAATGTTTTACCTCATTTCCTATCATCCTGTTGCATATCCATTTACACAAGTAGGGTCATGAGGAATTAATATCAAATTCTGCTCTTTCCTTCTCAGCAGGACCTTAAACATGTTCTTACAACATCTTGCCACTTGCATTATGGCCTGTCCTGTAGATTTGGGGCCTTTTTGTCCTCTGCTTCCATTTTCCATTTCTATAATAATGCCTTGTACATCATTCTTTAAAAATCTTGCAAATTATCTCCAGTGGATATTTTATAACAACAAAATCACTAAATCATCGGAAATACATTGTCGTATCGCATCAGACAATTTTTTTAATGGTTTCAAAACAAGCCTCTGCTTTCCACGCAGAAGGGGTGTGCAGAGGGATGTGAACATATACTAGCACTGCTTGTGCGCCATCCTCTGTGAGCAGTGATTTACTGAAAGTGACTCAAGTGAAGGAACAGAGAGCCTTCCCAGGACGAGCAGCTGGAAAGTCTGACTTTGTATGTGAATCTGGGACTCTGAAACAGACCAATAGCCAGGACAGAGGCAATATCTCAAGAAGCCCTTAAGGTAGCTCTTGTGAAAAACACTCTTAAGAAATCCAAGATTCAAAGGAAAGAGAAAGTAAACATAAATTACAAAAAAGACATGAAACGAAACTGTGCCTCTTTCCAACATGGGAGCTATAGGTCAAAGACGAGCAGAGAAAAAGTGGGTGTTGTGTAGGTCCGCCAACAGAGGACTGGCTAGGACATGATTATCATGGCAAGGACACAAAGGGACAGGACCAGGGCTTGGCTAACAATATGCCTCTTCCCTATCAAAAGAAGCAAGGGGGAGAAAATGAGACATTTCAAGTGTTTAAAAAAAAAAAAGATGTGGAGCCTCACATACCAGCTGCCTTTGTCTTGTTTATTCACAATTATCTATTGGCTACTAAACCCCATACCCCTTCTCGGCCCTCATACCGCATTGGAAAGGGAAGTAATCATTGGTAAGTAAAGGGATTTGAGCAATTTCTCAGGATGCTGTCAGAGAATGGCTTCTTACGAGGATAGAGAAGTTCCCAGAGGTTGTGCCACTCACAGGCTCAGTCACCCACCGGGGATGTAATTCACATACTCACTGAGGTGAATGAATCAGGGCAGGGGCCTGCAAGTGGGCATTTCCCTCCAGCTCCCAGGTGCTAATGTTCTTATTGGTGCAGGGGCCAAACTTTAGTTAGCAAAACGTCCCATCAGGCAAGCAAACCCGGAGCAGAAATGATTGAAACAGACATTATGAACATGACATGTACACGTCCTCCTTTGGCGGCAAAACCACCTACTGTTAAAATCTCCTTTAGGGCAAGAGAATCACCTCTCTTTACTTCAGAGCATCCCTGAGACTGGTGCCACGGGTGTAACAACTCAGGGTGCCAAACTGCCCCGCCTTTTGAGTCTTCCTGTCCCACAACGTGCGCACAACAGCTCGGAATACTGCCCCTCCTTGACCACCCTCGCCACAATCCTGTGCTCGAGGGCACTGTGGCAGCCACTGTGCCCATCCTGCTCACAGATTGACAGACCTGCCTGTTTTGTCACTGCCCTTCTGTTTCCCCCAGCAGGATGCCCTTCTCCAAGGACTGTTCTCTCCTGACATGTCCAAAGTGTGTCCGACAAAGCCTCTCCTATCTTTATCATCCACTTTAATGATACACTAAGAGACGATAGAGAGGTAAATTGCTTATGTGTAGCATTTGTTAGATTAAACAAGTGCTAACAATCCAATTCTTTTGTAAAATTTAAGTTGAATTGCAACCTTGTGACTGAGAAGAACAGCCTCTGAATGTTTTCTTCTTTTCCTTTTATAACAACATAACTCTCAAAAAAAGATTATTGTTGGAGGTTTAAAAATACTAATGGGATCTACATGCCAGAAAATTGGGCAAAATTGACAACTATAAAACTCTGACCCCCGAAATAGCATGTGCTACAGTGTGTGTCTTTGTAGCACATGTAGGTGAAACCGCATGATTTGAAGTGTCGTTGTGATTAGGCCATAATGACAGCTCTCACTTGAGCACACTGGAGACTCAATGAGAAAACCAGCAAGGAGTTTGAACTTCATAGTTTGAACTTGATACCCATAAGCTGGACTCGTGAGAAAAAATATTTTGTTGATATAATTAGTGATAGGTATATTTTAATAAAAATAATCATTAATGTCAGTCAAAACAGTTTAATGGACATTAGTTTAGTGTATTCCTCTGCCAATATTACCCATTGCAACATTCAGGATCCCTAACGATGTCAGTGCACTGACATTCCATTCTTTCTTCCCACATCCAATGCTTGTGATACAAATCCCACTGCCACCTAATGAGGTTCAGTTTTAAGACATGAGTCCAGAAAGCTGATACCAGTCTCTTAAGTTCAAAATTCTGCTCTCTGATTCATGGTGTTTTTGGACTTTTAGCACACTTTCTGCCTGGATATTGAGCACCATACTAGCCTGAGTAAGTCATAGGCCTGGCCCCCTTAGCTTGCAATCATCACACTCCTCCATGCCATTACCGAAGTTCCTAGGTCTCCACATCTGCCTTCTTTCCACCCAGATGCAGAACAAGCCTTAAGTAACTTGGTTTAAAGCCTTTAAGAATAAATTTCATTGAGGACAGTCAGCGTCGTCTCTGACTTAAGGAATGCTTTTTTCCCCCATCATTTTTTCCCCTTTTAGTTGTTTGACATCCACCTGAGTATTTCAAAGGGATTTCCCACAACTCTGTAGGAGGGTATCAATGCTTGGTGACATATAGGTGTTCAGAGAGGCTAAACATATTAAATAAGCCGTGACACATTGGGTCAAAGGGATCTTATCTTTCTTTCTCCAGGGCTAGAATGTAGTCCTGGGGCCTTTCCTTAAACTGCAGCCACTTGGAGGCTTTGACCTGCTCAAAGTGCTCTCCGCAATGCACGGCATCAGTAAAATAACCAGGAAAATAAAAAACAAAAAAAGTTGATGGCATACTCATAAGGAGAATAGTTGGGGTGTGTATTAAATGTTCTCGGTGGACATTTAATCACCCCTGTTAGCATTTATTTCTTTGTTAAAATGGTCTAGTTCTCCCTAGATCATGTCATGACCATGTCTTTAGTCCATACCACTGTCATTTTATAATTCAGACAGATAGAAATGTGGTGAGTTTTAATATGAATAGAATTCAGGTTTCATTGACTACCACATTTCTTCCATGGAGAACACTACAAAAGAGGTTCTTGAAGGGAAAAAGCCATGGAGTCGTGCCATAGTCATCCTGGAAATGCCTCTGTCTTTGATATCCACAGGCATGTACCAAATTGAAGAAGTTCAATGTGTCAAACTGTAGCTCATAAAATGAGTGCCCTGCATGTGCATGTCTGTGCACATGCATCTCCATTCTTTCTATGTTAATTCTAGCTTCGTTTGGTAAACTTCCCAGATTTTCATTATCATGCCTATGCCTTTTGTTCATTCACTGACTAGATAAAAGGATTGGCATTTTGTTTCACAGACCCCCTTCTTCTTGAGTCTCAGAGCACCCAGGGTTATCTCTAGGCTGACATGAACACTCCGTCTCCCAAGAGAAGGATGCACCAGTGTTCTTTGTGTGTAGGGAGCTACCATATGGATCTGCCACACATGGTTTGGATTAACCTTTCTGCAAATTCTCTCAAGTGTTAATGACTCTGGATCATGAGCACTTCAATAGCCAAGTGTACACTGATCTACATCTGGAAATTGTTAAAACAAAGCTAGGTCATTTAACACATCACAACCACAGTATATAGCTACCCAATGTGCAAGAACATCAAAAATTACCTCTCCCCCCTCACCCCAGTAAGCTCTTGAGTTTTCTTTCTAAGGTGAGTCAGTTTTGTATTTACTCTGCTTTATAATTGTCTTTCATTGAAGGTTTTTCTCTGGGACATCTTTTGTGGCCATGTAGACAGAAGCCCTAGTAGTTTAGTGGACTGCATATTTGGCTGCTAACTGCCAGGTAGGCAGTTTGAAACTACACTGAGAGAAAGACTCAGCTTTCTACTCTGTAAAGGAGTAAAAGTCTCATCTTTATCCCTCAAGGCTAGCCGGTGGGTTTATGATCATAGATCAAATACAGGAGCCTAATTTTGTTTGGTTTGGGTTTTTCTCCTCTTAATATTCTAGAATATTACCAATTCACCGGCATATCTATTTTTAAAATATAACTCTTTTATAAAGTAGAAAGCTGAGTATGGGAGAACTACCCCATCCTACAATGTCACATGAGTCAAAATCGGCTCAGTGCCAGTGAGTTTAGGGTTGGGGTTACTTTAAGAAGGACACCTAGAGTTGCAGTGGCTTAAATAGTGGTGTGCTAACCACAAGATTAGCAGTTCAAAGCCATGAGCCAGCAGCCAGTCTTCCAGAGGCAGAGGAGGCTATTGTTTCTCAGAAAGATTTATAGTATTGGAATTCCTATGGGGAAGTTCTGCTTTGTCTGAGGGTCACATGTCAAAGGCAGTAGTTATGCTTTAAGGAAGGAACCTGCAGTGGATTAGTGTTTGGCTGCTAATTAGAAGGTCAGCAATTTGGGCTGAGCCCCGGTGGCATAAGTGGTTGAGTGCGGAACTGCAGCCCGCAGGCTTGGTGGTTCAAATCCAGCGGCGGCTGGGTAGTGCCCATGACCACCAGAGGCAGTGATGCCCACAAAAAAAAAAAAAAAAGGTCAGCAATTTGAACCAACCAGCACCTCTGCTGTAAAAGTATGGCAGTCTGTCTTGTGAAGATGTCAACCTTGGAAACCTTATGGGGTAGTTCTCTGTCCTCTAGAGTCAGAAGAATAGTCTGCCCTTTATGAATGAGATTTAACTCATTGATCTTTAGACTTTTAGAAATGGGGTCAGAACTCTCTACATGACTGAATTTGTAAAACTGCTTTGGTAATAGAGTAAATATAAGGATAAATGCAAAGATTTTTCAAAACATACAAGAGCTCAATGGTACTAAGAGTACCCCATATAAATCAGTGAATATCCAGTTAGTGCATCAAAGTATATCAGATAGAGTTTTGTATATCCCTTTTCACATTATTTTTAATTTTTTCTATACTTTGTGATTCCCCTCTTGCCACTCCACTCATCTTTGTACCCATTAAACAATGGCACCATCAACTCTGCATTTACTCATACCAACTCATTGTTTTGTTTTGTTTTTTAATCAAGTCAATGAATTATTTATTTGGGAAATCTTAAATCAATTTCCTTGATGCCGTCACTATTTTTAAATTACTTCTTTTTATAATTATTTTTAAAGTATTTGATATTCTTCAAACCCCTCCTAGGAAAGTAATTTAATTGTGAATTATCTTGTTTCCCAAGTCATCTGTATTTCCTAATAAAATACATTTTTCTAATTTATTTTATTTTCATACTGCTATTCTCACATGTCCTGATTTTGATGTTTTCTTAGTTGTTGCTTAAATCAATTAATTCTGTTGAGGATACTAAGTGGTTTTTTTTTTTTTTGTGGGCATCACTGCCTCTGGTGGTCATGGGCGCTACCCAGTGCTGCTCCTGAGAGCCACGGCTGCATTTGAACCGCCAACCCTGCGGGTCACAGTCCTGCACTCAACCACACTAGGTAGCTCTTATAAATATTTCAAGAGGCACTTGGATGTAGAATCCACAAAAGAGCAAGATATGCACTCCCTGACTTCATAAATACTTGTCAATGAGATTTAAGTGTTTCATTATCTTTTGGTCATATATGGAGTTATTTACACTTGTCCACATTTCAAAACTAATTACCTGCTTTTGTTAAAAAAAAAAAAAAGGTCCTTGTGTTCACCATTGGGTCTAGAAGTTCCTCTTGTTGGCAAATTATGTAGTAATTATACACAGCATATATCAGGCTGAAAGAAATGAAGAAAAATTCAAACTTTCCATTGCAATATTGAAAAATTCTATGAGCAATATTTTGAGAAGTGTGGGAACCACCCAAAAAAGACTGAAGTACTCTTCTGAGCCATTGTACAAAAAAAAATGATGAACACTCAACTATTTCATGAGGTAGAATATGATAAAGGTGTATAGTACTGAAGGAAGAACTTCAAACTGCAATGAAGATGGGAGGGGAACATAAGGCTCCAGGACTTTGTGGAATTCCAAATGGAATGTTTCAACATGATAAAGACCTGAATGCACTTACCACTCTATGAAGAAATTTGGAAGACAAATGGCGACTTGTCCACTGGATTGGAAGAAATCCGTTTCTGCAACAATTTTAAAGGGGTGTCACAGCAGAAAGTAGAAGCTATCAAATAGTATCATTATTATCAAATGCAAGTGAAAATTTGCTGAAGATTGTTTCAAAATGATGACTGCAAAAGAACATCAAGAGGGAGCTGAAGGAAATTTAAAAATGGTTCAGAAGAGGACAAGGTATGAGGGATATTACTGCTGGAATCAAGTGGATCATGGCTAAAAGTGGAGAATATTAGAAAGATGTTTACTTGTATTTTATTGACTATATAGAACAATTAAATTCTATAGGTCACAACAAACTATCGATGACAACATTAAGATTTGGAATTTCAGAACACATACTTGTGCTCAATCAGTATCTGTACATAAACCAAGTGACAGTTATTTGAACAAAACAAGGGAATACTGCCTGGCTTAAACTCAGGAAAGACATGTGGCAGAGTTGCAAAACCTATCAAGCGACCCATTGCTTTTGAGTCAATTTTGACGCATTACAGCCCTGTAAGCGTTCTGAGGCTGTCAGTATTTATGGGATCAAATATCTTCAGCTTTCTCTCTCAGAATTGCTGGTGAGTTGGGTCGTTGAACGTTGAAGTGACCTATTCAATATTCACCCAACTGCACCACATAGAGCTCCATCTACTATATGTAAAAAAAAAACCCAAATCCTTTCAGCATGACACCACTATGGCGAAGTGCGAAAAGGCTGAAGTTGTTGAAGATTTCATTTCTCTTGGTTCCACAGTCAACATACATGGAAGCAGTACTCAAGAAATGAAATGGCCAATTGCATTGAGCAATTCTGGTGCACAAGAGCTCTTTAAAATGTTGAAGAACTAAGATATCCCTTTGAGGCCTAAGATTTGCCTAACCCAAGCCAGGATATTTCCAGTTGACCATATGCAAATGAAAACTGGACAATGAATAAGGAGGACTGCAGAAGAATCGATGACTTTGAATGATGGTGTAAACAAAGAACATTATCTGTCTTTGAAGAAGTACAGCCAGAATTTCCCCTTGGAAGCAAGGGTGATGAGACTTTGCTTCACATAGTTTGGAAATGTGATCTGGAGAAACTAGTTCTTGAAGGTGGATTCCATGCTTGGGAAGTTGACAAAATGGATTGACACAGTAGATGACATAAGGGGCTCAAACATAGCAACCATTATGAAAATGAAACATGACTAGACAAGGTTCCATTCTGCTGTGCATTGGGTTTCCTATGAATCAGAATCAGCTGGATGCTAGCTAACAAAAACAACAAGGACTAAATAGGGAGCCTTGGTAGCACAGTGGGTGAAGCATTGCACTGCATGCTAACCATGAGTTCAGAGGTTTAGAGCTATCAGACGCCTTGCAGAGGAAGATGAGGCTTTCCACTCTTATAGAGACTAACACTCTCACAACCCCTATGGAAAAAGTCCTAGGTTGTCCTTCAGGTTCACTATAGACTCTCAGTGAGTTGAATTCAATGGCAATGGGTTGTGTTTCTCATGTAGGTACAAGAAAAAGGTTCCAGCTATCCTCGGTGCACTCCTTTATGAGTCCTCAATGTTGGCCTCACAATTCTGTCCAGTTAGACTCTCTATTGACCCACAGCTTGAGCTTCTGCAGAATTCCTCTGGGTAGTCCTGCTGTGAACCCAGGTTTTTGGTCACGGCTATCTCTTGTTTTCTCTCTCTCTCTGTCTTGATTCTGACAGTTAAAGTGCTTTTAAATTTTAGTTAGTCCTATACTATCAGTTAAATTGAAATAGATGTGAATTTTAGGTCTGGCATAGAGCAAATGGCTTAATATGTGTTATTCTTTTGCTTGGCAAAATAAAGGGAATATTTATGTGAATGATTAATATAATTATTTAGGACTGATAATTAGCTAACACAAAAACATTGTGATTTCATATGGTTTTCATTAATCGATTGTTCCTGTACTGTCAGTAGGCTTAGGACATGGAGCATGAAGAGAAGGAAAATAGAGTATTACAGCAAAGTGGCTGAATTGTAAAAGCTGAAGAAATGTTAAAAGGGATTTAAATGGAGAAAGAGTAGTATCTATCTTTGACCTCTACAGTGGAAGAATCATGAGACACGTTTTGACTAAATTATGAGAGTCTCTTTATATTTACAGTTTTGATCTTAGAAACAAATCAAGAATATATCAAGCAGATAAAGCCTACATAAATGATTATGAATGTATGCTGAGTGAGGGATATGCAATTCAATAATTGCTATTTATTCTCATCTCTTGCATGGAGCTGTAACATCCTAAATTTGAATGTTTTAGGGGCTAAGTCACCATGCCTAGTTAAATGTTGACAGGTGTAGGGACGAAATTTAAATCCAAAGCCTTATCCAAAGGAACGTGTGTTAAATACATTTATTGACTTTTTATGGCCACTATTAAAAGTAAAGGAAATGAAACCATAAACAGCTATGCTGAAATATTGGCAAAGCCGAGGCTGTTTTGTGGCAGTATAAGCCCATATGTATTTTAAAAAACAAACATATGTGTTGATAGTGAAACTCCATTTAACCTACACAGCCCATCTAGATTGTAGCTGACTTAGAAAAAAATAGTTCATTTTCACATGCTTTGATTTTCTGTTGTCATCAAGGGCTAGTAAAATTTGTAAGTTTCATTGTTTCTTTTCCATACCTCAGGGCTTACCCCATAATTAATTTAGGGCAGATTTTGCTTTCATCATTCTGTCTTCCTTCATCATAAATGAACTCATTCATTTTGAGAGATGGGGGGGGGGTGAGGTGGTAATGGGCACATGGCTCCCCAGAATAAGACAAAGAAGTCTCGACCCCTTTACAAGTAAATGTGACCATATTACTAATATTTGGCTAATAAGGGTAGAAATATTGTATGAAAATTACATCAGCTACATAAAAGTGGGAGTATATGTCATCAATTTCTTCTCTCTGGTGACAGAAATTCAGAGTTAACAGTGTTAACAATGTCTATGTCAGTCATTAAAAATCAGTCAACAAAAACTTATAAATCAAGATCTTTTGGGTCTTTCCAACCAAGGACATAGAGTACCTTTCTTTTTAAAAAACTATCATTTATATACATATGTAATATATACACATATATATGCTGCAACTTAGTCCAACTGCCTCTGATTTATGAGTGATTCTAATCCTAATTGTTATTGTTGTTACTATGTCTGCGACTATATGTGTGTATGTAACTTTGTGTTTGTGCGCATACTGTTTCATTATCTGTTTATTTATACATCTGTATATATGTATCCTTCCATGTGTGCTGCTACCTTTAAAAAATATATGTGTGTCTCTATCCATGTGTATCTGCATGACTGTTTGTTTTTTCCCCTCATCACTTCCCTCCTTTTTATGCCCCCTCTCCAGAGTCTCCCCATAAATACTATAATCTTACAGTAGCTGTTTTGAATGTGAGATAACCTTTTTAAGGAATTTCTGTTTTCCTTAAGCCAGTATAATTTGTTTGGTTGGTTGGTTTCATTACTGGCAGCCTCACGTAATCATCATTAATAGTTCATCTTAGCATCTCTGTAATTTTTTGTCAACCTCTCTGGAATGTTCCTTAATTCTATAGCCTCTGTATTTAAAATGTTACTAAAATAAACAAGTCCAGTGATTCCCCCCAAACAAAACAAAAACAAACAAACAATAAACAACAACAAACTAAACAAGTCCAATCTGTTACCAAGTCTTCACAATTCTGTTTCCTAAACATGCTGTAATATATTCCTTATTTTATTGGCGTGATCTAGTCTCCCAGCATTTCTGGTTTGAAAACCCCAGCAGATTGCTTGCATCCTCTCTTGCTCGTTAAATACCATTTTATACACAGTAGGTAGAGTGATCTTTACAACGTACAATTAACGGTCATATTTCAACAGTTACATTCTTCAGTGCTTCCCATACCATGTATAATAAAATGCATAGCCTATTAATTGTGCGATAAGGTCATTCGTGATCTGGCCTTTTCCTTGCTCTCTATGTCCATCCCTGCTGTCTTTTGCACATGTTTTACTCCTTTGTCTGGAAAACTTTCCTTACACTGCCTCCCCTACCTCCTGCCACCCCCCTTCCTTACCTCTGTTCCTTCACTGAAGTCCTCTTTCCCAGTTAAGTCCTAGCAATTTCATTATTAAACTGTATCTTGTCTTTAGATCTAAGTGAACATACTTGATACATACCCCCAGAGCCCCCTCCACTCCTCTCACGCCTACTTAGCAAGACATGACAGTAACCCCCATGAGTGTCTGCTCTATTCCTAACTAGTATAGAAACCTCTACAGAATTTGAAATCAAAGAACAGTTGTTGAGTGACTAACAGATCCTTTATTCTCTTCACCAAAAAAACAGTCCCAACCAGGATCCAAGCTCCATCCATCTTTGGATCATTCGAACCTTGTCTGTGCTTCTTCCTTTCAACTGGATATTGACTCTTATTATGATTTTGTACTAAACTTTAATCATTGATTCCAAGAATCTGAATCATAGTTTGACACATAATCTAAAAACTATGAAGCCTTTTTAACAAACTTTTATTATAACAACACGCTGTACCTTTTTTAAAAAAACCGCCTGTATCTTAAAGCCACTTGTTACCATCCTCTTCATGTCTGCAGATCAACATGTCCTGGAGACTTTGACTAGTGAATGCTCCTTTTACCTGCATAATGCCTGTCCCTGAATAGGCATTTGCCATCATATGTCTGATCATAGTGTAGCAGGATACATACAGATTTTGAAGTTAGTGACCCTAGGGTTCAGACAGTCCCAACCGGAATCCAAGCTCCATCCATCTTTGGATCATTCGAACCTTGTCTGTGCTTCTTCCTTCCAACTGGATATTGACTCTTATTATGATTTTGTACTAAACTTTAACCATTGTTTCCAAGAATCTGAGGCTCTGCCCTTCATTAGCTGTGTGAGATTGGGGAGGTGGGGGAGTTATTTAGCCTTCTTTGTGTGAACCTGGAATAATAACACCCAGCTCCTTTAGGAGATGGTGGAAATGAGTGGAGATAATTTACACACGGTAGAGCTATAATTGATTGCCATGATCGTGTATGTTTCTCCACCCCCTTAACCATCATGGTAGGTTGCCCTGAATCTAAGGGATATGTGTTTAATGAGTGCCAGGTTTAAAAGGAGCCGGAAGAGCACTGCACAGTTTGAGTGACTACATCCCGGATATCTTTTCTCCCCACTCTACTTCTCCCCAAAATAAATAAATGAACGAATAAAGACCCTGACAGGTGGAAACAGCAGGACAAGAGATAGAACATGTTAAGCCATCAAGGTCACCTAGACATCTTATCCATTCAAAATTGCACCACCTGAGGTCCTTTGCCTCAGGGAGGGAAGCTGGCTTGGGGGAGATCAAAAGATTTATCTGCAATGCAGATTTGTCTGACCCCTTCAGCGCTGCTTCAGCCTGCCAGAGAACCAGCTGCCATCCTTTCCTGGCTGATCTAATAGGATTTGCCTTCTCCCTCTTGTGCCTCCTGGGTCTTAGGTCTTCAACCAATGGAAACATTCTGGCCAGATTGTTTTCCCTCCTACCAAGTGTCACAATCCTGACAAATCCCCAAAGTTGCCAGAGTCCATAATGAGTTCTCTCCGAGAAAAATAAATTATCCAGGGTTGAGTTTCAGCTCCCTGCCCCTTGACTCAGGACCCCAGCAGTGTCAAATTGAGTCCAGCTGTAGAGAGCCCAAGGAGTCGAGCAGAGAAACTCCACAGGATCCCCCAGGCAGCAATATGAGCAGACCACCTCCTCCTCCTTTGGCAGAGCAGCTGGTGGCTTCGAACTGTCAGCCTTTTGTTTTTCAGTCCAATGCTCCACTTTTTTTGTCACCAGAGCCACTTTCTTGCCTCCTCGATGTTCCCTTTTCAGAAGCTCCCATTTCATGACAGTCTCAGCTATAAAATAAGAGGACAAATCTCCCTGTAGTGCAGGAAGAGCCTTGCACCAGAGGGTGAGGTTGGAAGCAGCTGCCTCCCAGGTGCCGGGCGGGTGCTTTCCTTTCTGCTGATCTTCCTTTGCAGCTGTAGCAGAAGCCTCAGCAGTTGAGTCACGATGGTTGCTCAGGAACCTTTCCTGCAGGTGAAGGGTAAGCCTTGGCCATAGAGATTGGTGCTCGGTTTTTTGTGACTCAGCACAATATTATGTTGAGAGGCTAAAAGTTCATGCCACACTGGGAACTCAGACCTGAGCACAGGTTTACTCTGACAGCTGCTCTGTGCTCTTGTGGAAGTTACTCTCTGGGGTTGGGTCACTTACCCAAATTTCAGTAATACCTCAAAGGTGAGATGACAGAGAAGTGATGCTTTGAATGTAGGGTACTTAGCAAGGTGTCAAGAGCCCCTAGAGGTGCAATGGTTAAGTGCTTGGTTGGTAATGGAAAACTGGGCAATTCAAACCCACAAGCCACTCTGGGGGAAGGTGTAGAACTTTGCTTCTATAAAGACAGCTTTCTTGGGCTGAGCCCTGGTGGCATAGTGGTTGATGCAAGACTGCAGCCCATGGGCTTGGCAGTTCGAGTCCAGGAGCAAGACTGGGTAGCTCCCATGAACACCCGAGGGCAGTAATGCCCCCCATCCCCTAAAAGAGACAGCTTTCTCGATTTTACATGAAAAAAAAAAGAGCTTCCTTTTTAGGTTTAATCTGGGTATTAAAAAAGCATATACTTTAAGCATATGAATTCTTGAGGAAAAGGATTCCTTTTTACATAGGGTGTGCCAGAGTCTTTGGCATATAAAACATTGCTTCAGGAAAAGATGAATTTTTTTTTTCTTATTTCTAAAATAAACTTCCCTAAGTTCTGCCTGAAATTCTAGGAGCCTGGAAATCAATGTGTCCCAGAGGTTGCTTCTGGGAGTGTTTATGATGTTACTGTTTCACCCTTGAACCCCTACTTCTCTGTCAATGAGAGAAGCAACATTTTATGCTCCTCCATCAATAACAACTTTTGAGTCTGTGGATGTCAGATCAAAGGGGGTTGGTGGGTTTTTTTGTCTGCTTTGTTGGACATGAAGTTGAGAAAGCACCCAGTATGTACTGCATCTTAATTGTCTTTGAGAAAACACTCACTATTACTAAAGTAATTTTTAAAAGTCATACTCTTTAGACACACTGCATACTAAAATTGTAGCCAATGAAAGAAATTCTACTGAGCAAAACTTGAGGGGGCATTTTTGCATGTGGGACATGTACAAATCCTTCTGTGGTTCAAGGTTAGAATTCATGACTTACTCTTATACAGCATGCCTACAATTCTCCCAAATGTATTTGACAATCCCCAAAGCACCTCATGTTGTTATTTTTCCTCAAGAGCATGCTTCTCTTTTGAGTGTATCTCATCCAAAAAGGAAATTCATGCATTTGCTTTCCTTCACTCTTCAGTTCAAGCAAGGGTCAACTTTGCACTCATGTCACCCCAACTCCCAGTTATTAAAAATTTTTTAGATAATTGTTTTTTTTAAATTGGGGTTAAAATAGCATTGATATTTAAAAGTAAAGGTTTTTTGTGTGTCTAAGGTATACATTTATGCAGCTAACTAATTTGCCAGTTAAGAGGTTCTACACAAATTTTGTCACAACGAGCCATCATTCTCATCCATTCTGTCCTGATTATACCAGTCTTGGTGCTCAAATTCCCATTCTTCTCTTTGTTGCTATCATATTCTTTGTGACATTTTTTTACCTCCTATAGTGATTTTTAAAGGAACTTAATACAGACTGGGGATCATTTTTAATAAGCCAATCTGTTGTTTAGCTAACAGATGACCTCAGGATAATTTTGATGTAGGATTTAATCTTGGGAGTGCTCTCAAGTCTCTCTTAGCACTGACTTCCTGAAGCTGGTCCAAACGTTGGGTCTGGTTGAATTTGGAGTTCCTGTCCACATTTGTCTCTCTTCCTATCAGGATCCATCTATGCCATCTGATCACAACTGGCAGTAGCTGGGTGCCAAGTGGTGCCTCTGGCTTCAGGGTAGATGAGACCTTTGGTTCTGGTGGACGACGTTCTTCTCTGAGTAGCACTGGATTTCAGACAAAGCTAAAGATACATAGGAGTGTTTTCTTGTAATAAAAGTAGTGAAGCAAACACAGACATGGTGGGCTGTCCTTTTGGTGACAAAGTTGTGACTGGGTGATGCTGAGTCCACTCTGACTCCTGCAACCCTGAGGGGACAATAGACGGAAACACCAGCAGCCTGCTGATTTCCCAGGGGATGGACTCAAGGGAGCCTGAGTGACAGAATTAAACTGTCCTATGTGGTTTCCTCAGTTGTAAATATTGTTATTATTATTATTATTATTATTATTATTATTGGAGCAAATCACCTGGATGGATTAGAACCACCAACCTTTGGGTTAGCAGTCAAGCACTTACCTTTATGGTCCCCTGCCCCCCAGGATAAACAAAACTCTGCAGAGCACCATTGGGTATTCAATGCTCTGCTTCTGTTTGGCAGGCAGCCACCTCAACTGACTGAAACAACCAGAAGTATCAGCTCCCTGGTCATCACATCAGTACTCTGAAGAGCTTGCCTACATAGGATGACTAATACAAAACTAAAGTTACATGGATAAATTGATATGTTGTTGCTAATATTTTTAATAAATATAACCTACCAATAAAATACCAATAAAATCCCAGTCACACTGGGAATCACTTTTACCAAATTCATAAAAGAGCAGCAACCAGTCCTCCTGATTCTTCTACCAAGACCAGAAAGATCTCAGGTTCTCATAAGAACCCACAGGGCATGTGAGGACACAAGTTTGTCCTGCCTCTCCCCTCAGACTTTGGAAAATGGGACACTCACTCTGTGCTCTGGGGACACAGCTCTAAATCAATTCTACAAATTGGAAATTTATTATCAACTCTTGAAATGGCATCAGGACTGCAAGGAACACTTTGGTGATCACACAACTCAAGCAGCTGTGGGAAGGAGGCTGATGGCCGTCGGGCTGGCATCTCAAGCTTACAAATCCATAGTGTGCTGGAAGGCTTTTTATAAAGGACACTGCTTAACTCTAAATATCAAAGCAAGTTAAGACATCCAGACTAGTGGTCACACACCCTTCTTTAGCCACTGGACTCCAGCCAGAAGTCAAAGTGGCTTCAAGAAAAGGGCTAGTAAAAATTGGTTGAATTGGGGGGAACTAGTATACAAGGTATTACTGTTGTTGTTGTTGTTGTTGTTTTTACTCTGTGCCATGGAATTGATTCCTACTTAATAGCAGAGTGAGCCCATAGGACAGAGTAGAACTACCCTAAATATTGTCAAGGCTACAAACTTTATAGGAAGATAGGAACTAAATTGTATGCAGATTTAACTACAATATTTTATACCTCCTGTGTTAACCATGCAATATGCTAAGAAACTAATGACATTAATGAGTAATCAAAAGGGAACCAACCTCCTGCCATCAAAATGAGTCCAGCCTATAGCACCTGGAATCTATCTCTGAGGCTGTAATGTTGAGAGGAGCAGACATTCTCCTGAGTCTCACACTGGTAGATAGAACCACCAGGCTGGATTATCCATACAACACATACTTAACACGGACCAAAACACTCCACTGCCATTGAGTCAGTTATGTCCCTATGGAGGTCTCCCCAGCTGCCAGTCTATGGAAGCAGGCAGCTTCCTCCTTCTTCAGTGAAGTGGCTGGTTAGTATGATTCACCCAACTGAGAGCTAGCAGTCCAAAGTTTACCTGACCACAGGGTCTCCTTGATTACATTGTCCTTTACTAGTTACATTATGCCTCATAATCGAGATCTCAGTTGACATACAAATTCAGGGAAATGAGTTTATCTCATATATATGACCAAATGTACAAGACCAGATTTCCTACAGTGATGTCCACTTCACCTTTGACATGCCGAGAAAGGGACCAGACACAGAATAAACATTTGAAAGGATATTTCAAGCGTTTTTCAGCATGTAGAAGGAAGTTCCTTTTGTGAAGTGTTGGTCACGATGACTCCAGTAACTCCAGTCTGTTGTTTCTGTACCATCATCCTTTTCTCAGGGAATCCCAGGGATGCGAGCGATTAAAGTACTCCAGTGCCAACTGGTGGTTTTCTGGTGTTCCTCAGAAGAAAGGTCTGGCTATCTTTTTCTACTTCCAAAACAACCAGCCACTGAAAACCCTCTGAAAACAGTCCTGCCCCGACACAGAGGGATCCCTGTGGGTCAGGTCAATGGGCAGCAACTGTTTATTAATCTTTTTTCAATGATTTGTATCCTCCTTCCTGGCCACATAAGAAGAACGGCCACAATTTTGCATGCTTTTGCCAGAATTACATGTTATTTTTTTTCAATAACGTTAAAAGAAAGCCTCAATTTTAGTTACTGTCCTCTAATCTTTTCATCAGTGACAGAGCCCACAATTGCTGTTAGTGGTTTCAAAGTTGATCTAATTAGCGTTGCTGTGTGCACTCTGGTGGTAAGAAAACAGATTTGGAAAAGTCTGCAGAACGCCAAGGTAAAGCCACAGACAGCAGCTTTGGCTGCACTGCGGAATGTGCAGATGCCTTGGGGAGTAAGTTCCACATTCCAGTTAGCTGAGGGTTCTGCCTTGCTGAGTTCTGGCAGCTCCCTGGTCAGCGGGAGAGTTTCCTTCTACCGCTGTGTGCATTCCCTTGTTGTAGGGCCTTACCTCTGGGAGTTACTGGATTCCACAGCAGTAAGAGGGCAGAATATCAGACAGAAAGAATTCAGAATGAAGAATAAAGACCTAGAGAGCATGCCTGCATTTGCTTAGTCAGATTCAATGCAATATTTCTAGTAGATACTTGGGCATACATTACTTCCTTGCCCTGTGTCCTTGAAATAAGAATGCTGCACAAATCCTTATCTTAATCTACCTAATATAGATAAGCCAACTTGGTCATTTGGCTCTTGAGTTAGCTAAATTGACTATCACACAGAGGAGTTTGTTGCCCCAGCTCATAATTGTACATTAGAGCAAGGGATTTTGTGTTCATCTTCAAATTCTTACTATCTCATCCTTTTTTAGTGATGTGTTTGCTATTTCTATGGTTGCTATTGCAAAAATTATCACAAGAGGATGACTTTCAAAACAATTAATTTTTTAAAACACCACCACTCAGAAGAGATTTGGTTTGGAACCTATCCTGCTTTGGTATTACCTCTATAACATAGCAAGAGGAAACCCCAGTTTCCAAACAGAATCACACCAGGAATTCAACACGATTAGTAGAAAATGGAAATGAAAAATAATGGCGGTTTCCATAGGCTTCTGAAGCTTGCTTATGCAATGTAACCTATAAAATGTAGTACGACCATCAGCAGTTAGAATGGAATTAGGACTAAGAAAAGAGAGCTGCACTTAAATGTGACCTTTTTATTTCACTGAATAAGCTACCATGCCAGTCTGGCTTATGGAGAGTGCTTGAGTCCTTCCCACTCTGTGCACAGAGACAGGCGAATGGGCCTGTACACAGGCTCCTTGTTTGTTGGGTTCTTTTATTGCTTAAGCAAAAATAACAAATAATTACCCTGCTGTAAAAGAAAATACGGTTAATTATAGTGTGTCAAGCCTGTTGTACAAATGGACAGGAAAGCCAAAGTGTTAGTGTCTGCAGATTCTGCAGACTTAAATATACTCCCACAGCTCCATAGCTTCCCCATTGGAATCCTCTACACTTTAGATGCTGGTGAACAAGGCTGCACAATGTGGGTGTATTGTGCTTAATCAAAGACATGCAAAATTTAAATAAGTCCAGAATTTTCTTTTGTCTTATTAGTGTAGCAGCAATATACTGAAAGAGTGTGTATATGTGTGTATGAGCATGTTAACAGTGTTTTAGCTACACATACATGGACTCACAGTATGTTGGCTAGTTGCCTTCTAGTTGGCTCCGACTATGACAATTGTGTGTACCACCATCTTCATGATTACTGGCATGTTTAAGTCCATTGCAGTTCTGTGACAATTCATCTCATTGAGGCTCTCTCTCTTCTTGAGGCCCTTCTACTCTATAAGACTGTGTAATCATTGTTTAGAGTGGTTGCTTTTCCCTGATGGCGTGTTCAAAATAAGCAAGTCAAAGTGCGACCATCAATGCTTCTAAGGAACATTCTGATCATATTTCTTCTAAGACTGACTTGTTTGTTCTTGTGGCATTCCACAGTATATTCAATCTATAGTTTGCACACATCAGTCCTTCTAGTTGACTTTGTCAATTATCCACTCTAAGTATAGGTGTAAATATTTGTGTGCACGCATGTATGGTTGCTAGTCAGGGTGATTAAAACTCTGAAAAAAGCACATATATTTGCATCATCTCTGACTTGACTGGTTATTTGAGTTTACCTATATTGTGTTTGCAGTCTTCCTAAAATCCTGCAACTTTAGCAACACTTGCAATTTCAATTTGTATTTTACTGCCACAAAATGTCTGTTATGTTGTCAGCTTCAAACAGGCATTCGGGAATCAGCTACAGAGTAAAACCCTTGACATGTTGAGAAAGGATAGAAACTAGGACAAACCAATGACAGGTCCATATGCAAGGGGATACTATTTTGCCAATGACCAGTTTATCAGCAAATAGTTTCATACTTACAGTAGGGTGATCCTGTAGAAAACACATTTCCCCAAATTGGAAAATTGTGATTATCACCAAATCTTATACCAAAGTTATTTTGTTAAGAAAAAATGCATTCAGTGACATTACTATAGAACACTGCTCTCTTACTTTCAGCCCACGCCATGGAGTTGACCCTGATTCATGTCCACCTGTAGAACAGAGGACAGCTGTCTCTTTAGAACTCTGAGACTGGACATCTTTAAGAGAGAGCATAAACCCCTTCATCTCTCACAGGTCAGCTGATAAGCTTGGACACACCTGACATTTCATTGAGCAAACTCCTAACCCACCCGGCTACAAGGAGTCCTGGAAGGAGGGTGCTGTCAGGCGCCGTCTAGTCAGTTCTGAGTCAGAGTGACCCTGTGCCCAGCAGAAGGAAGTACTGCCTGCTCTTGGGCCAGCCTCACAATCCCTCTTGTGTTGGAGCCCCCCGTTCAGCCACGGGGTCTCTTCCTCTGTGAGAGTCTTGCACTTTTTCCCTGAACTGCTTGCTACTTTACCAAGCAAATGTCCCTCTCTAGGGACTGCTCTCCAGATGACTTGTTCAAAGTACAGGGGATGAAGTCTCACTGTCCCGGCCTCTAAGGAGAATTCTGGCTGAAGTTTCTCCAGGACAGATTTGGTTGCTCTTTAGGAAGTCCATGGTGCCTGGAAGATTCTTCAGCAGCACCAGGCTTCAATGCCTTGCTTCTTCTCCAGTCTTTCCAATGCAGTGTCTGACTGTCACATGCATAAGAGGTGATAGAAAATACCATGGCTCGGATCAGGCACTGCTGAGTCCTCACAGTGACATCTTTACTCTTTCACAGTTTTTTGAAGAGATCTTGTGCAGCACATTTACCCAAGGCAAGTCTTGATGTCTTGACTGCTGCTTCCATGAACATTGATTGTGAATCCACACATGATGAAATCTTATGGTTTCTGTCCATTTATAATGATGTTACCTTCTGACCCATTTATGAGCATTCTTGTTTCTCTTTTCTTTGAGTCATAATCCATGCTGAAGGCTGGAACTCTTGATCTTCATCACCATTTGTGTGTTTATTTGTTATACTGTGATGCCTTATGAGTTGTCCCGATGCTTGGTTATGCCAGCAGTTATTTCAAATACCCAACGTAAACTGATATCTGCAGAGCTTGGAGACTCAGAACAGATGATGAAAAAGTCCTAGACCACCCACTTTGGAGGAATTCTCGACAGAAAACCTTATGGATAACAGTTGGTAATACATAGTTCAGTCTTTTGGGCATCCCTCTGGCTCTTTTAGAAAATGGCTTAAGAACTGCTTCTGATGCTTTGTTTTGAGTGTGAACATAAAGGAAATGTAGAGCTCCAAATGTGACTACACATATTTTGTTTTCAGGAGCAATGAGAGGGCAAATTGTTTCCCTTGGTATTCACATTAATGAAGGATGACAAGATGGGGAAAATGTACAGGTGATTACTTTGTCAACCCAGCCCCTTAAAAAATTAGAAAGTTGACATCTTTATTAGTAGGAGCATGTACCAGAGCCTTTAGAACAATCTTTTGATGACATGATTTTGAATACAGTAAATGAAATTACGGTAGTTGATAGTTGAGATCATGTCTACGGGTCATCTTTGAGATTGCCGTACTCATAGGTGAAAATGCCTTATTAGATTTTCATCAAAATCAGCAGCAACCACAGCAGAAAGTCCAAAGCAAACTCTAGGGCTGCCTGGTAAAGGGAAGCTGGTGTTTCTTTTCCAGAATCTCCGAAGTAAGCTAATACCATTCATTAAATCCAGTCTATCATTTGCTGTTGTTCTTATCAAGCTCCAGCAGAAGTGCTTCCATGCTTATGAGCATGAAAAATACTTCAAAGATACTTTCTTTTGATAAGTCTAAAAATGAATAGTATATGCCAGTATGGATAAGGTGATAACCACGAAATACATCTACTCACCAACACTTCTCTCAGATAGGGTTTCAAGTGAGTACCATTCTGCTTTCTGAGTGGAAAATCAATAGCCGGCAAATCCAATGTAATGTTTAAGACTTCTTCCAAAATGGAAGGATCTTAAGAACATTAAGTTTTTTTTTTATTTTGTTTGTTTCTTCATGCTGTTTTGTTTGGCTTTCTTTCTCCTCAGTATCTTAAGAGACATATACAGAAATATGGGATAAATTGTTCTATTGACTGTAGACTGAGATGAACCAAAAACAAACAGAGCAAAATCCCTCATTACATCGAGTAGGTTCTGGCTCATAGCAAACCTTCTAGAGGGTTCTCTAGACTGTAAATCTTTCTGAGATCTGACAGCTTCATCTTTCTCCCAGGTAGCAACCGATAAGTTGGAACCACTGACTGTGGAGCTAGCAGGCATATATTACCTATTTCTTCAAATGAACTAGTAAAGGAATAAAACAATCTTTGATCCCTGGGCAAGCTCTATCAAAACAGATGAGAATAATGATAGGCTTCCTCCATTCTCCATAGTCTTCAGTCCACCTTCGTGTGGCTCCTTTGACATTACCCCGGTGAGTGACTTTTGCCCTCACTGCTCCTCACTAATCTACTTACCATTGTACTCTGGAGTCCACATTCTGGAAGCCCAGACTAAAAGCTAGTTGCTGGCACCTACAACTAGTTGAAGTTACCCTAGAAACTAGTTAGTGATAAAAGCGCCTTAGTAGGAGCAGGACCCTGGTGGTTTAGTGGGTTAAGCATTAGGGTACTAACCCAAGAGTCAGTGGTTCAAACCAATCAGCTGCTTTGCAGGAGGAAGATGAGGCATTCTGTTTCCATAAAGATTCACAACTTCAGAAACCCTTGGGGAGTTCTGAGGTTGTTATATGAGTGGGAATGTCATAGACAATAAAACAAATAAGCATTGCTCCCCTTTGCTCCTCAAATATGTCTTCTTTTGGGGATTGTCTTATCTATCCGATTCTATTCATCCTCTTTTGTTAAAAGTTTTCTTCTCAGCCTGCTACTGCTAAAAATATTTTTTTGGTTGCTTTTATGTTGAATGACTTCTCTTTTCATTGCAATGATGCAATATAAAAACCACTGCAACTTGACTTTAGCCTTGACTCTGCCACAGGCTGGGCTGATGGCCATAAGCTCTTGACTCAATTATAATGCTTCTCAAGGTTGGCATTATGCACTCTACACATCTATAAACGAGTGTTAGTAGTGACTACTCATTTCTCCTTGAAATCCGTTTCATTATGTCTTACAATATTGAATTTCTTTTGATCCTTTCACTATTTTTTTTAACCATGGGCATGAATCCAAAGTTTTCATTACATTTTCCCAAGTTTATTATATACCAAAAAGAAAAAAAAGAAATTAAAAGCCTGGGTTTTGAGAAGAAAGAAAATTCATATAATATCAAGGGTGGGGGGGAAGTTCCTGCTCCTTTGATTCTGCTATGAAGTTTTAGGACAGTCCTGGTAGCATAGTTGTGGTGCATTGGTTCAGCTGCTAGCCACCAGGTCAGCAGTTCAAAACCACCTGCTACTCCCTGGGAGGAAGATGAGACTTTCTGCTTCCATTAATATTTCAAATCTAGAAACCCACAGAAACAGCTCTCCTATATCCTACATCTCCTATTTGGGGACACTAGGAGTCAGAATTGACTCAACAGTAGTGAGTTTTGAAATCTAAGAATCAAGGTGGTATAATAACTTAGTACTTGTGTGTGTTAATCAAATGGTCGCTGTACAGTATAAAAGCATCCATTGTCCCCATTCTGCCATTCAACTCTTGGTTCATTCCCAGGTCATTCTGGACTTTGATTCACTCATCCATTTCAATTTAAAATTAATCTTTCTAAAACATACTCGTGGTAACATCTTATTGTAAAATCTCCACACACACAAAAACCCTTTAATGACAAGATAAAAATATCCAGACTGGCCCCAACCTACATTTCTTGTTTTCTCTCCCCAAATTTACTCCTAATCTTCTTCATAGAATCTAGCTTCTCTAATTATTTGCTAAGCCTGCAGATTGAATAGTATGGTGAGAGGAAACAACCCTCACACCCACCTTTCCTGGTTTTAAACCTTACATCGTCATTGTTTTGTTCACATAACTGCCTCTTTATCCACATACAGGTTTTACCTGACCACAAGTCAGTGTCAGGATCTCCTGTTTTTCTCAAGGTTTTCTATTGTTTGGTTTGCTCCACATAGTCGAATACAATCAATAAAACACAAGTAAACAGCCTTTGTTCTAGAGTTCTTCGGAATCCAACTTGAATTTCCGGCAGCTACCTGCCAAAGTACTTATGCAACCATTGTTGAATAATCTTCAACAAAATTTTATGTGTGTGCTATCCATCACATTATTCAATAACTTCTGCATTCTATGGCATGACCTTTCTTTGGATCAGGACAAATAGCTGGCCAGGTAACTATCTTCCAAATCTTGACAGAAACTTCACCAGCTTGTTGAGAAAATTTAAATGGTATTTCTTCAATTTCTAAAGCCTTATCTTTTATGCTAATGTCATCAGTGCAACTTGGAGTTCTTCCTTCAGTACTAACAGTTCTTGATCTGTGCTACCTCTTCAAATGTTGAATGTTGACTAGTTCTCTTGGGTACAATGACCGTGTATTCTCTGTATCTTCCTTTGAGGCTTCCATTTTCCTCAGGGAATCTTTAAGTTTTGCAACTCAAGGCTTTAATTTTTTCCCTTTCTTTCAGTTTACAATATGCTGAGTGTGTTTTCCTTTTGTCACTATGTCTTTGCACATTTTATCATAACACTTTATTTTGTCTTCTCCATCTGTCCTTTGAATTGCTCTGTTCATCACTTTGACTTGATCATTTCCTCCATTTGCCTTCACTATTCTACAGTGCAAGTTTCAGGGTCTTCTCATAGCTACTTTAGACTTATCTTTCATTCCTCGCTTTTTAATATCCCTTTGCTTTCTTAATGAATAAGGTTCTCTGTGTCATCTGTAGCTCATCAAGTCTTCTGTTATTAGCATTCAATGCATCAATAAAATATGTTCTTTCAATGTTCTCAAAACTCAGGTAGGATATATGCAAGGCCATATTTTGACTTTCCTGGAATCATTTCCTTCAGTTTCACTCTGAATTTGCGTAAGAGCAATAGTCAGCCACTGACCCCATTTTAACTACTGAGATCGAGCTTTTGACAGATGCACATCTGAGTTTTTTTGTGTTTTGTCTGGAGATGTCCATGTGTATGGTTGCCTTTTGTGGTGTTGCATAAAGGTTTATGAAATACAAAGTCATTGATTCTGCAGCCTTCTGTCATTCATTCTACAGGTTTGTTTCTATCACCAAACCCATATTTTTCAACTACAGTCCCTTTTTGGTTTCCAGCTTTCATATTCTAATCGGCAATAGCTATCAATGCATCTTGATTGCATGTTTGATCCATTTCAGACTGGAGAAATTGGTAAAATTCATCTATTTATTTATTGCAGGCTTTGTGCATAAAATCATGTCTCCATACTTCCTGTCAAATACCAATCTACTTTTTATCCCTATAAAGTCACCTCTTCTAGACATTTCATTTAAAATGTAATCACATAACAAGTGGCCTTTTGTGACAGGCATTTCTTCATTCATTATAATATATTCAAGACCTATCCGTGTTGTAGCATGTATCTGTTTTCAATTCATTTTTGTAGCTAAATATTTCATTTGTATGGGCATACTACATTTTAACAACTCTTTTTATTTTTTAATTGAATAGATTCTACAGAGTAGGTCATCAGTTTATGTTCAATGATACATATATATATTTATTCTGTTCCATCTCATTCTTTGCAATCCCTTCCGTCTAACATCACCATGCCAACCTCTTCCCTCTTTTCTATTTCTCCTCATCCTTCCTTCCCAACCCTTCTGAACTTTGTTCCTTAGGTAAAGGCTCCCCCCTAATCCCCAAATGGCTAATGATTACTAGATTTGAGCACTGTAAAAATATTGTCATTGCATTTAAAGAGTTGTCTAACTTGAGTGACAAGGGTGCATTTCATTCCAGACCCTAAGTGTAACCATAGGCTATTTTCTCAGTGGTTCCACCAATCTCTCTTCCTCTGACCAGCAAGCTGGTGCTTTCATGATTTTCAGTTTTGATCTACATTTTTCTCCTAGTCTACCTAGCACTTTCTAATGCAATTCTTTCAAAGCACTTGGTAGTAGTAGCAGCCAAGCACCATCTAGTTATTTTGGTCTCAGGACCATGGCAACTAATATTCAAGAGGTTTCTAGTTCATAGTTTAAAGTTTGTTGGACTAATTGTGTCATCAAGCTTCATCACTCTTCTTTTGGGTAAACCACATTTTGTCTTCATCCATTCATCAATTGGTGAACATACGTGTTGTTGATTCATTGAGTTTTAAAACAGAAAAAGAACCTATGACTGTCAAGTCAAATCTCTTCCTTTTATGGATATGAAAATTGAGGCTTAAAAGGGTGTTATCAGCCCTGTAATATATAGTTATTGGGGTTCTTGTTATTCTACATATTAAATTGACACAGTATGATATTCATTTTTATTTTTCTCTTATGGCCCCAAAAATTCATGCTTCCATCTAGTTTACAAATATGTATTGAAGGCAACTTCTTGTGGGCTGAATAGGTAAACTCATTATTGTCCTAACCTTATGAAGTTTACCGTGTTCTGGGGAGTAAATTTGTGATAAAAATAATTGTTCGAGTTGATATAAAATTAGAACTATGACAAGTGCTGTGAAGAAAATATTCAAGATTTTGTCTCATGGGGAGAGTAATCTAGTAGTGATTCATGAACAGATATTT